>WBNM01021243.1:7793-19837 GCA_013399055.1 Ramphastos sulfuratus | reverse complement strand
AACTGACAGAGGGGAGATTGAAACTGGATGTTAGGAGGAAGTTGTTTGCAGTGAGAATGGTGAGACACTGGCACAGGTTGCCCAGGGAGATCTTTGGTCACATTGGGTGATTCTGTGCTCCACAACCTCCCTGGAGGTGTTCAAGGCCAGGTTGGAGGAGGCCTTGAGTGACCTGTACTAGTGGGAGGTGTCCCTGCCTATGGCAGGGGGTTGGAACTGGATGATCCTTGAGGTCCCTTCCAACCTTACCATTCTGTGATTCTATGATTCTATGATTCTATGATTCTATGATTCTATGTTGGGTCTTAGCTTTTCTCAATGAACCAATTTACCTGAATATTTCCTTGAACTACAAAATAACATTGCTCTATTTTTTGGGTTTTTTTTGTTTTTTGTTTTTTTTCCCATCAGTGTCATGTATGGATAGAGTCCAAAAATGAGAAATTTGAGCTTCTTAAAGGAGATTTTGTAGAAGCTATGGCCATGGNATTCTATGATTCTATGTTGGGTCTTAGCTTTTCTCAATGAACCAATTTACCTGAATATTTCCTTATGAGGAAGAGGAACATTGCTCTATTTTTTGGGTTTTTTTTGTTTTTTGTTTTTTTTCCCATCAGTGTCATGTATGGATAGAGTCCAAAAATGAGAAATTTGAGCTTCTTAAAGGAGATTTTGTAGAAGCTATGGCCATGGTATTTGTAACAAGAGCTCTTTTGGAATCTGAATCTTAAGGAGTGCAATTAGCATCCTCTTTAGTAGAATCATAGAGTCATAGAATCATAGAAGGTTTTGGATTGGAAGGGACCTGTTTGGACCAAGCCTGTTCTAATAAAAAAATGTACAGACTGGAATTAAAGCACTTCTTAGTAATGAGAGAAACAAATCCAACATGGCTTTTGAAATGCAGGGCCTTTAGCTCCTCTCTGCTGTGCTCCACATAATTAAAGGCAGCTGCAGTTGTCTCAGACCTTCAGCAGATGTTTAGTGCCCCTATGGAGGGCTGTGGTTCAGGTTCTGTGAGCTCTTGGTGTAAAGCACCACAGCTTTGGCACACACTTGACTGGCTGTGGAACAAAGTGCTCATGAGGAGCACAGTAACACCTTCAAACTGACACCCCTCAGTTACTGACAATGATGGGTAACACTTCATTCTGCACGGGTGAGGAAGGCTCTGGGTGCCTGTGAGAGGAAAAAGCAAGGGCATGATGTGGTCTGTTGTGCATCACAGGCAAAGCAAAGTGGCTCCTCAAAAGGACTTGGGGGCTGCAGGTTAAAAAGTGAACCTGTGGGGCTGATTAAATTGAAACATTCACCCTGCAGAATGCAGCATTAGCAGCTAAAGACTCATCTGGAAAACTGCTGTTGTCATGTTAATAAAACAACAAACTCCTCCTAACTCAGTGCAGCACACCTGTGGGGAAGAGGATTGCTTTGCTCATTCTAGACAGAGAAATAAATAAAAGAGATATAGAATCATAGAACCATTCAGGTTGGAAAAGACCCTGGAGACCAACAGGTCCAGCTATTAACCCTGCTTTACCAAGTTCACCACTAAGTGGCACATCTAAAGACTTTTAAACACCTCCAGGGATGGTGACTCCACCACCTCCCTGGGCAGCCTGTTCCACTGCCTGACCACACATTTCCTGGTGTCCAGCCTAAACCTCCCCTGGTGCAGCTTAAGGCTGTCACTGATTAACTGTGAGAAGAGACCAGCACCTACCTCTCTCTATTGTTCTCTTCAGGTAGTTGTAGAGGGTGATAAGATCTCCCTTCAGCCTCCTCTTCCTCACACTAACCAGTCCCAGTTCCCTCAGCTTCATCAGCCTCATTCTTTGGGCCCTTCACCAGCTTAGTTGCTCTTCTTTGCACCCCCTCTAGCTCCTTGATGTCTTTCTTGGATTGAGGTGCCCAAAACTGAGCTCAGTCCTCGAGGTGTGGCCTCACCCATGCTGAGTACAGGGGACAATCCCCTCCCTCTCTCGCTGGTCACACCATGGCTGATCCAAGCCAGGATGCCCTTGGCTTGCTGTGCCACCTGGGCACACTGCTGCCTCATCTTCAGCTGGCTGTCAGTTAGAACTCTGAGGTCCTTTTCTGCTGGACATCTTCCAGCCACACTTCCCTGAGCCTGGAGTGTGTATGACAGCAGCAGGTCAGTGCCCTCAGATGGCATCTTGTCTGCACATCACAGTTCATGTGCACAGTGCTCATCCTCAGTGATCACTTCTTCTCCCTGCCCTTTCCTAGAGGCAGTTGCTGCCTACATCTGTCCATGGGGGGACTCAGCACTCCTAAATCCACATGTGCTGACTTGCAGTCCATGTACACCTTGCAGCTTCTGAGCTCCTTGGTTGTATCAGGCAAAGTCTTGAGGCAAAATACAAATTTCTGTGTCATAAAATTATTTACATTACATTCTGACAGAAAGCTCTGCCTGTTGTCTGACAGTTTGGCTCAGAGCACCAATAAAGTTGCATTCTTCTTGCAGATCCACTTCTTTAGAGTCTGGCAGTTATCCTCTTGGATTATGTCTTTTCTTCTGTAAACAGCACAGTTCTTCTCAGTCTCTTCTCTATTTTCAGCTATGCTGATGAGAGAACAAAAGGGATGCAGTGAGTTGTCAGCTTTAAATTCAGTCCTGGAGAAAATTACTGATAATATCCTGAATGAAGTGTTTGAGTGATGCCCATTCAGTAACCCACTGAAGCTCCAACAGCCCTGCATAGGTGGGATGAGTGCTTGCAGCAGACTGCTGGCTGCTGAGGGATGGATGCTCAGAAGTAGCAGTCTAAGTTACTGTGGTAGAGTAGCCCATTACAGCAGCCCATGCACTTTTGACCAGCCACAGACTTTCCCTTCAGGGTGGTGCACTGGCTGGGTAGCTTCCTGTCAGCTGTCAAAAAGGCCTCAGTGNGGGGTTAGAACTAGATGATCCTTGAGGTCTCCTTCCAATCTTACCATTCTATGATTCTATGCTCCTCACCCTGATGAACCAGGCTGCAAAGCCTGGTCTGTAAGGTAAAAGAGCTGTTTCTCAGGGAATAGTGAGCTTAGAAGAGTCATTTGGAGGGGAAAAAACCCTCCACATGCAGCCAAAATGCTGAACTACAGCATAGTAAGAGAGAGGGGAAGGAGCCTTTAGCTGCAGGGATGTGCAGGTGGGACACTCAAGGGAGGAAATCAACACATGGTGAGTAAAGTGAGAGGATTTGTTGGCTGCTTTCAGTGGGAGCAGTGTGTGTTGCTGTGCCTCTGCACTAATATAGACATGGACTTGAGTGTGGTTAGTCTTGCAGGCACAAAACAAATCTGCTTCCAAAGGTACCCATCAGGAACCAGTTAACCTGGAACTGGCCATGGAATGGACCTGAGTAGGTGCCTGAGGCTGCAGGGCTAAATCTGTGCTTTGGCAAATGAGCTTGGATTCAGAGTTGTACTTCTGTGCAGGGAACCATCCATTTGGTATTGCCAGAGACACCTCCTCCCCCCAGCCCCCACCAAATTATCACCTGGTTCCTTTTGCTCTGGGATCTGCAGCTGAACTCCATTGTGGTTTCATGTCCTGCATCTTCGACCCAATCCAGATATATTTGGTATCTTTCTCTTTGTTGTCTATAAATTCCTGTGGAACAAGCAGAATTGTGTTCTCTAACAGCAGAGATTTTCTGCTGTGCTCAGGTCACTGCCCTGTCTCTTGCACAGGTTTTATGGGTGCCACAGGATAGGAAAGACACTGGGGTCCTGGAGCATGTCCAGAGAAGAGCAATGAGGCTGGTGAAGGGTTTGGAGGGCATCATACAAGGAGCAGCTGAGGGAGCTGGGGTCGTTTAGTCTGGAGAAGAGAAGGCAGAAAGGAGACCTTATTGCTCTCTACAGCTACCTGAAAGGAGGTTGGAGTGAGGCTGGTGTTGGTCTCTTCTCCCAAGTAATCAGCGGTGGGATGAAAGGAAAGGGGTTTGAGTTGTGCCAGGGGAGGCTTAGATTGGGCATTAGGAGAAACTTCTTCACTGAGAGAGTGGTGAGGGCTTGGAACAGGCTGCCCAGGGAGGTGGTGGAGTCACCATACCTGGAGGTGCTAAAGAAGCTGTAGATGTGGTGCTTCAGGATATGGTTTGGTGGTCATGGTAGTTGGGTTATGGTTGGATTTGATGACCTTAAAGGTCTTTTCCAGACCTTAAAGGTCTTTTCCAGCCTTAATAAGTCTATAAGTCTACAATTCTATGAATCTATGAGTCCATGATTCTATATACTCCCTCTCATGAAGGGCAAGGACAGGGATCCAGCCATGGTAAAGCAGCCCATTACAGTGGACCATGTGCTTGTGACCAGCCACAGAGTTTCTGTTCAGGCTGGCACTCTGCCTTGGTAGCTTCCTGTCAGCAAAAAACCCTCAGTGGTGCTCCTCACCCTGATGAACCAAGATGCAAGGCCTGGTCTTTTAGGTAAAAGGCAAAAGGGAATGGTGAGCTTATCAGAAGAGCCTTTTGGTGATTTCTTGCTATTCTTTATCCCAAAGGAAAACGAGAAGGAGGTTTTGCTGTTTGGATTTCCATTTAGTGGTTCAATCAGACCTCTCTTCCCAAAGAAAAGTACTGGAAATGGTTGGGAAGCCTCCAGAATTTCCTCCTCTCTGTAAAACTACTCTAACCTCCATATTTGCATCTCCTACATTTCTCTTCAGCCCTACTCTTGCCACTCTCAAAACAAGCTCCTGTCTGTGGAGAGTCAGATGCTGTGCAGTTGCCTGCAGGTACAGCTGACATCTGGGCCATGGAGGTGAAATGTTTGTCTAAGGCAGATGCCTGTTGCAGAGTTTTAGGGCTGATGCATGTCTCACCATCTCAGTTTCATCCTCAAAGACAAGAAGCTGGGATTTCCTGGCCAAGCAGTTTCTCTGGCTGTCATCCCAGCTCACAGCCTCCTCAGAGAAGTAGTAACATCTCCCTCTGTGTAGTTGCCACCCCGGTGGACACAGCTCACATGTTGTTTCTGTGGATGGAGACAGGGAACCATTAGCTCATACCCTGACTTGTTCCAGTTTCCTTTTAGCGTTTTATGTTCATGTGCTTGCCTGGCTGGTCTGTAAGTGGCCAGTCCTCAGTCCCAAGCATGTGTTTGCTGTGTGTGAAGGGAGGTTTGAGGGTGCCAGTGCCACTCCCCAGTTGCTAACTCCCCTGCCATGATGCTGTGTACTTTTGCATTCCCACTGCACATCAGCAGGCTCTCTGCCTTCTTGTGTGCCTGCTCAGTGAAGAGCACCAGGAGGACATAGGGGATTTCAGACACATTTGGTACTCCCACACACAGTCCTTGCTAGCAGACACTGTGCAATGTGGCATCTTGGAGCAGTGTGGTGCTGGAGTGGGTGCAAAGAAGAGCAGCTAAGCTGGTTAAGGGCCCAGAGAATGAGTCTGATGAAGGCTGAGGGAACTCAGACTGGTTAGTCTGAAGTAGAGGAGGCAGAGGGGAGACATCACCCTCTACACCTACCTGAAAGGATAATAGGTAGGTGCTGATCTCTTCTCATGGGTAATTAGTGATAGAACGAAAGGGAACAGTCTCAAACTGCGCCAGAGGAGGTTTAGACATTAGGAAATACTTTTTTTTTTCTCTAAAAGAATGATCAAGCATTGGAACAGGCTACCCAGGGAGGTGGTGGTGTCACCATCCCTGAGGTGTTTAAAGGTCATTTAGGCATAACACTTAATGATATGGTTTAGTGATGAACTTGGCAGAGTAGAGTTGGTGGTTGGACCTGATGATTGTGGATGCTCCCTCTCTGGAGTTGTTTAAGGCCAGGTTGGATGAGGCCTTGAGTAACCTGTACTAGTGGGAGGTGTCCCTGCCTATGGCAGGGGGTTGGAACTAGATGATCCTTGAGGTCCCTTCCAACCTTACCATTCTATGATTCTATGATTCTATGATCTCAAGGGTTTTGGTTGGACCTGATGATCTTAGAAGTCTTTTCCAACCCGAATGGTTCTATGATACTGTGCTGTGGAGTGTGTGGATTTGACACATGAAGTGATTGGAAAACACAGCCAGAGAAGCCATCCAAGCTGAGGAAGGACCTGTGTGACATAAGGGAAGCACTGCTCTTCCCAGGTCTACTTCCCATTTCACTCAGAGCATCTGAGAGGAGCATCTCCTGTCTTGCATTGTCTGTCTTGGGTTCCTCTAATCTCTCAAATTAACATCATTAGTCTTGGTCCATAGAAAAGCATTAGCATTTCCCAAAACCCAGGAGATCCACAATAAAAGGAGCAGGAGAGTCTTCCTTTTCCTGATCCTTGGGGAAAAAAAAAAATGGATAGAAGAGCTAGATTCCCTCCCACTCTTTGTGAACAATGATTGTCTGGAAAGTGTTCTCCAGAGCAAAGAGATGAGCTACTCTATATGGTATTGCTGACAGCAAGGCCTGGCAGAAAAAATGTAAAGGAAGTGCCAGAAACTGTTTGCACCAAAGGAGGAGGAAAATTATTGTCATTAAAATGTTAGTTTAGATACTGTCATCACTTCTCTACAGGAACACCATGCCCTCTGGGCAGTACAGCATNGATTCTGTGCTCCACAACCTCCGCGGAGGTGTTCAAGGCCAGGTTGGACAAGGCCTTGAGTGACCTGTGCTAGTGGGAGGTGTCCCTGCCTATGGCAGGGGGTTGGAACTGGATGACCTTTGATGTCCCTTCCAACCTTACCATTCTGTGATTCCATGATTCTATGAATGCAGTCATTGAGAATGTTTATGATGCAGAATAATTTTATTCAGACCTGTCTGGGTTCAAACTACTCCAAGATGGTCATCACAGGAGCAAATGGGGTGCACCTCATACTCTACTTGAGTTCTGTGTCTTGTTTAGTTTGCAGAAGAGAAGACTGAGAGATGTTTGCAAATATCTGAACGATGGGTGTCAAGAAGAAGGAGCCAGGCTCTTTTCACTGGTGTCCTGTGATAGGACAAGGGGCAGTGGACACAAACTGGAACACAGGAAGTTCCATGTGAACATAAGCAGAAACTTTTTCACTGTGAGGGTCCCAGAGCCCTGGAGCAGGCTGCCCAGAGAGGTTTGTAGGGCCTCCTTCTCTGGAGGCTTTCCAAAACTGCCTGGATGTGTCCCTGTGTGACCTGCCCTGCTTTGGGTTGGACTCAGTGATCTCCAGAGGTCCCTTCCAACCCCTACCATTCTATAATTCTACCAGTTGAGTTCTCATAAACTGCAGGGTGTCATAGAAATGGGAACAGACATGACAGAAGTGTGCATACAACACAACCCCCACCTCTGCTGTGAAAGGACTGCCTTTTCTCACCCTGCCCATCTTCACACAGTTCCTCCATGAGCCATTTCAGAAGCACCACTGAGACAGTCTTCTCAGGTGAAATGTGGTTGCCACTGCTATTTACACCATACTGGGACAAGCTTTCTGATTTTCCAGCTCTGCCCTTCAAAACTTGAACAACAACAAAGAAGAGATTGTGGTTAACAAGAGGGTCAAGGAGATGTAGTCTTTTGTGTCCAATGTTACACTGTGAATATGAAGATATCTATGTGTGCATTAGGGGAATAAACACACTCACTCTCTCTTTAAAGAGAGAAGAGAAGAAAGCTGTTGCTGTGCCATGGTCTTACACCCCAACAGCCCTGCAGAGCAGGGAAGGGCACCTGCTGCTGCCACCCCAACCATGCAACACAGCAGCCACTGCTCCAAGCAACTGCTGATGCACAGATGTGACCAGCAGCACAGGGAGGGGATTCTGCCCCTCTGCTCTGCTGAGAGCACACCTGCAGCACTGCCTCCAGTTCTGGTGCCCCCAGCATGAGGGACATGGAGCTGCTGAAGCACATCCAGAGAAGGCCACCAAGGTGATCAGAGGGCTGGAGAACCTCCCCTGTGGGGACAGGGTGAGGGAGATAGGGCTGTTGAGCCTGGAGAAGAGAAGGCTCTGGGGAGAGCTTAGAGCAGCCTCCCAGTACATGACAGGGGCTACTAGTAAGTCAGGAAGGAGCTTTTGACAAAGGCTTGGAGTGACAGGACAAGAGGGAATGGATTGAAACTTGGAGGAGGGCAGCTTGAGACTGGAGATCAGGAAGAAATTCTTGGTAGTGAGGGTGGTGAGACACTGGCAGAGGTTGTCCAGGGAGGTTGTGGAGCACAGGATCACCCAACGTGATCAAAGATCAAAGATCACGTTGGGTGATCCTGTGCTCCACAACCTCCCTGGAGGTCTTCTGTGCTCCACAACCTCCCTGGAGGTGTTCAAGGCCAGGTTGATGAGGCCTTGTACTAGTGGGAGGTGTCCCTGCCCATGGCAGGGGAGTTGGAGCTGGATGATCTTTAAGATCCCTTCCAACCCAAACCATTCTATGATCTGTGATCTATCTGGTAAAGGCTATATAGCTGCTGAGTAAGATGGGCAGGACAGAAAAACAAAATAAGCTTTTCATTTTTTCATAGCTGGGTATATAAATAATGCAAAATACTTTGGTGAGTTTTTTGGAGGGTTGGTTGTTCTTTTTTTCTGGAGTTTTTCAAGACTATTTCCCCTTAGGAAATGAATCTCTGCTCTGGAAGGGTTCTTGTGTAACTGGCACTTACATTCAGAGAATTCATAGATTCATAGAATGGTTTGGGTTGGAAGGGACCTTAAAGATCATCCAGTTCCAAACCCCTGCCATGGGCAAGGACACCTCCCCCTAGATCAGGTTGCTCAAGGCCTCATCCAGCCTGGCCTCCAGTGTCTCACCACTCTGACTGTAAAGAATTTCTTCCTAATCTCCACTCTAAATCTGCCCTCATCAAACTTAAAGCCATTGCCCATTGTCCTATCACTACAAACCTGCTGTGGGTTATGATATTACTAATACCAAGGAAATCTGATTAAATTAAATTATCTGAAGTTTGACTTTTATTTGTTCAGATCTTAACTACTTAAGTGAAATGGTCTCAAGGAATCATCATGTATGCAACTTTTATCTTGTAAGGCAGAAGAGCCAAATTTTTTTTTTTTTTCATAATGAATTGAAAGCTGCACCAGGGGAGGTTTAGGTTGGATATTAGAAGAAAATTCCTCATTTAAAAGGTTCTCAAGGTCTGGAACAGCCCCCTCCTCATGGTGGCAAATGAATCCCCATCCCTGGATGTGTTTCAAGAAGCAGAGAGGTGGTGCTGAGGGACCAGACTTGGGTGAGTCGGAGCATGGTTGGACTCAGTAATCTTAAAGGATATTTCAAACCAAAACAGTTCTGTGAACCTCTGATTCTATGAAATCTGCTTCTACAGCCTCTCAGCATCACTGAGCACACAGCAGACTGCAGCAGCTCCCCTCCATCTGCACTGTATGCTTGTTATATCCATGACAGATGCTAATTTCTCCCTTTGGGATGCTCCATTCATTTTCCTGTATAACTTGACACCTTTACTGCAACACTAAAGGAATTTTTCTCCTGGTACCACACTGCTCATGAAGTTCAGTCACAGCTACAACAAAGATGAAGTGGGTGGTAGGATTTACTCACATGGCTTGGCTAGCATGGCTATGATGCTTAGCAGGATGAGCACAAGGACTCCCAGGACCATTGCTGTGTAGAACCAGACTGAGTGCTTGTGCTGGCAGCCTGGAGGGAGGCAGGAGGAAAAGCAGATTAAGGTCTTTGTCCTGTTAAAATCAGCACTGCTTTATGAATGTCCATTTCTTGCAGGAGCAAGAGCAGACTAAGGTTTTTATCCTGTTAGAATCAGTACTGCTTTGTGAATGTCCATTTCTTGCAGGAGCAAGAGCAGACTAAGGTTTTTATCCTGTTAAAATGAGTACTGCTTTGTGAATGTCCATTTCTTGCAGGAGGAAGAGCAGACTAAGGTTTTTCTCCTGTTAAAATCAGCACTGCTTTAGGAATGTCCATTTCTTCTGTGGAAGCAACAGAGACACCATCTGCTGAAGGCAGTCAGCTGTGTGAAGGATGTGGGCACATTTCACTTACCAAAAATTTGCATTCACTTTGCATACATGAAAGTGAAATCAAAAGTCACNGTGAATGTCCATTTCTTGCAGGAGGAAGAGCAGACTAAGGTTTTTCTCCTGTTAAAATCAGCACTGCTTTAGGAATGTCCATTTCTTCTGTGGAAGCAACAGAGACACCATCTGCTGAAGGCAGTCAGCTGTGTGAAGGATGTGGGCACATTTCACTTACCAAAAATTTGCATTCACTTTGCATACATGAAAGTGAAATCAAAAGTCACTTTGTCAGAAAAAGCAAGTGACTTTTGATCCAGGATGCCACTAATGATTCCATTGTTCTCCTTTGGGCTTCTCTAGTGTTGCCTCCTCCCATCTGCCCACTCACACCCTGCAAGACCTTGTGGAGCAATTCAGAGAACATATTGGGGATGGTCTGTGGTAGGTTCGTAGAATCATAGAATGGTTTAGGTTGGAAGGGACCTCAAAGATCATCTAATTCTTACCCCTCACCATAGGCAGGGGCACCTCCCACTAGAACAGGTCACTCAAGGCCTCATCCAACCTGGTTCTGAACACCTCTGAGATCACATTGGGCGATTCTGTGCTCCACAACCTCCCTNCACTGACAAAGATGTCAAACAGCACTGGTGCCAGCACTGACCCCTGAGGGAGCCACTTGACACTGGTCTGCAGGTGGACATTGTGCCCTTGATCACCACTCTCTGTGTGCCACCATCCAGCCAATTCCTTATCTAGCAGTGCTCCACCCATCCAGTCCATGTTTTTCCAGTTTGGTGACCAGGATGCCATGTGGGACAGAGTCAAATGCCTTACTGAGGTCCAGGTAGATGACATCAGTTGCTCTTCCCTTGTCCACTCTTTCTGTGACTTCTTCATAAAAAGCCAGCAAATTAGTCAGGCAAGATCTGCCCTTGGTGAAGCCATTGCTGGTTGCCACCAATCACCTCTGCTTTGTTTTCCACTTGCCTTAGCAGAGCTCGCAGGAGGATCTGCTCCATGATCTTGCCAGGCACAGAGGTGAGACTGACTGCTCTGTAGTTCCTGGGGTCATCCTTTTTTCCCTTCTTGAAGATGGGCCTAATGTTTGCCCTTTTCCAGTCAGTTCCCTCTCTCTGGTCTCCCTCTCCTGTATTAACATGCAAAAACTGAAAACCAACTTAGCTGAATGCAAAGAGAAAGCAAAATATCCTGTGGTGACACCACAGCCCAGTGAAGAACATCTGAGCAAGCATCTCTTTGGCCATTTGGCATGCATTAGCTCGTGAGAATGAAGCACTCAGGAAGAGGATGAACTGAGGAGATTTGGGGTCAAGGTGCTGTTTCCAGTGCTCAGGGATGTCCAATGACAGGACAAGGGCCAATGGGTGCAAGCCGGTGCAGAGAAGGTTCCACAGGAACATAAAGAGAAACTTTTTCACTCTGAGGGTGCCAGAGCCCTGGAGCAGGCTGCCCAGAGGTTGTGGAGTCTTTTTCTCTGGAGTCATTCCTTACCTTGAGTATCTTCAGGGATGTGTCCTCAACTACCTCCCACCTGGATATGTGACCTAGTGTAGGCAATCCTGCTCTGGCAGGGGGTCAGACCTCTTTGGAGGTCCTTTCCAAGCCTTACCGTTCTGTGATGCTGTGATTCTTTTTGTGATTCTCAAGAGTGTGAGTGGGTAGATGGGAGGAGGCAACACTAGAGAAGCCCAAAGGAGAACAATGGAATCATTAGTGGCATCCTGGATCAAAAGTCACTTGCTTTTTCTGACAAATGAGACTCCAGGTTTGAATCTAAGCATCCAGTCTCCCAAACGTTTTATAATATGGACATTGACTTTTATTACTGACTTCACAGAAGCCATCTACCTAAGAATGGGTTTCCAGGACTGGGCTTAGATTCCCAAAGCTTACATTATCACAGTATCACAGTATCAGCAAGGTTGGAAGAGACCTCAAAGATCATCAAGTCCAACCCATTACCACAGACCTCAAGACTAGACCATGGCACCAAGTGCCACGTCCAAACCTGCCTTGAACACCTCCAGGGACAGTGACTCCACCACCTCCCTGGGCAGCCCATTCC
>WBNM01021237.1:0-10549 GCA_013399055.1 Ramphastos sulfuratus | reverse complement strand
GACCATCCAGCCAATTCCTTATCCAGCAGTGCTCCACCCATCAAGTCCATGTTTTTAGTCTATTTTTTAGTCTTAACTCACTGCATGCCACACTCCCAGTGTCTGTCTGTAATACACAGCACTGCCTTGCAGTCCTTCTAGTCCCACATGTGCAGATGTTTTTGCCATCTTCCTACTTTCATTTCTTTGTGCTTTTTTCTTTTGTGTGTGTGAGCTTTTTAATTCTTTTTTTATTATTAGGTTTTTTTTCTTTTTTATCTTCTAACATCAATGGGAAGCTCAGTTTAGCAGCACAGCCATGCAAAATTCTCTAACCACTGCTCTGATGTGGTTGGCATTCAACGGAGAGGTGATTTGATCTGATTTGAGTTATATTGATGATAACCCTAAAGAAATGTATAAATTCCCTGTTGTTATTCATAAGATACTCCTATTCAAATACTTCATACTTTTCCTGCCCTATTCACAGAAATGACAAATGTTTTCTGAATGTGAGTGTGGAAGATTGCCTTCTGGCTCCCACAGCCACACAGATACTTTGTCACCTCTTTCCACAAATATTGATTTGTGGAACTTAGACTTTTGAGAAATGTATTGTTTTTGACAAAACTCCCATCTAGAAGGGCTTAAATTCAGGATTAAAGCTATATTCGTCAGGTGGGTGGGACTATCCAAGCACAGAGCAGCCCAATAATCCCATTAGTTGGGCATNAACTGGCTGATCCTTGAGGTCTCTTCCAACCTTACCATTCTATGATTCTATGATTTATCTGGGATGCAATACAACTTCAGAACTCTGGTGCACCAAGCTGGAAAGGGTTATGAACGCCTCTATAAGAAGTGGAGGCTTCAGGCAATCTTGGAGGTGAATCCCTTTTTCTTCACTTAACCCCTTGCACTGTCCCAGAGCACTGCCTCCAGCCTGCTCATACAATACCAATACAAGGTATAAAAAGCAAGGCATGACCTTGTGTCTCAGGTGGCAATACATGTCATTTGAGATCAATCCTGTAAAACCCCAAGGGCTTCTTGATGTCATTGCCATGAGACATAGGCATTTGGTTTGGTTTTAAAGCCTAGGTCCTAAAGGAAAGCTGCAGGGAAGTCTTTATCCCGTGCACAACAGTTACATCAGAGGACTTTGTTACAGGTCAGGTAAAGCTCCTTCTCCAGCCCTGTTCCTA
This sequence comes from Ramphastos sulfuratus, assembly GCA_013399055.1. Lineage (NCBI taxonomy): Eukaryota > Metazoa > Chordata > Aves > Piciformes > Ramphastidae > Ramphastos > Ramphastos sulfuratus. The sequence goes on along the minus strand of WBNM01021237.1, from coordinate 9,365 downwards.
AATTTTAAAACAGAAAAGAGCAAATGGGTGGGAAGAATTAAAGAACACTTGCAACATTTCCTTCTAAGCTGTGCTTGGTTTATGTTGCTCAATAAATCTCTCTCAGAGTTTCAGGGATTTTTGTGTTCTTTCTGAGTTTAGATTTTTTTCCCCCTCTCCCCCAATATTCTGTTCAAAGTTATATTAAAAAGTAAATCTGTAAGACACCCTCAGTGCTCTGAATCACTGTTCCATCTACAGGCTGGCTCTCCATCTGCAGTCATGCCAGTTCCCATCATTTCACACGGGCACAGCCCCTCTGTCCCACTTCCCACCAGATGTATTCAAACCCAGCCCCTTGGCAAAAGCAAAGGTAATTACTGGATTAAATGCAGACTAAATATCTATTGCTTGGCTAGCAGAACATACACTGCTTTCATAGACAAGTCTCTCTGGAAAAATCAGGTGTCCAGAATAAAAACAGAGCAGTTGGCCTGACTATCCAGTGCAACCCAGCAGAAGCAGAGCTGTTGGCTCAAGAAAGCACCAATTCTGCCCCCGACACAAGGAGTAGTGTCTGGGAATTCCCCTAAAATGCTGAACACACCAAAGTGGGAGGGTTTCCAGAAAGCAGATGTGTTTGCCTTACCTCTCTAGAGCCAACTTACACAGAGGACCTTATTTAGGATGTGAATCCACCAGTTGCAGAGCAACATGACATGTATCATGATGCATGAGGGCCTATAATGTCATCTGAAGCAAGGCCAATATGACTGTTCAAATCCCAGAGCCTCAGGTGGAAGGTTCAGGCTCCAGTCTGATCACAGTGCTCCATGGCTGAGAGGACTGTGTCCTAGTCCTAGCTCATGGTAGGAAAACACTTTCCTGATGGAAAATTGGAAGGTAGTGGTGCAGTAGCTTCAGAGAATTGCTGAGGGAAGAGAGGTATGTATGCCTTGGCCAGCCACAGAGACACTTCAGATGTGAGTGGTGCTTTTTGTGCTTCTGGTCAAAAAATGCTACTGGGTTGAAGCAGCTCAGAAGAGTCCTGCAGAAACCCAGTAGCATTTTTCTGTGTTAGCCCTGCACAGTGAAGCTGTTTTGAAGAACTTCTTTAATCCCTTCTTTAATCCCTTCTAGTACAATGAACATTAGAAGGCAGAGGATGCCCTTGCCACCTCAGAAGCCCTCAATATTTCATCCTCACAAAACCAGTTTTCCTTCCTGTCTCAGGGCATGGATTGACAGCCAAGCAGCAACTGTCCTGAGTAATACTGAGCTTGCCTTAGTGGAACTGCCTGCAGGACTCTCTACTATCATTTGCAAACATGTTGTGGGTGTATGCATGTGTACAGGGGGAGAGGAGCAGTGCAGGGGGGGCTTTTGTCTGAGAGCTTGGAGTTCACAGCTTGGCAGACAGTTCTGGGAATGCTCTTGATGTTTTTGCTGCTTTTCCTCTTGAAGAGCAAAAAGATGACTTGAAGTATTCCTCTAAAATAAGGGACAGGAAGATAACACAGGAGGAAGGGGAACATTCCCTCGGGTTCTGTGTATACCTGAGTGTATCACTTTCCCCTCTCCCACCCCTTCCACCTAACTGTAAAAACAGGCAAGAATTTGAGAGAGGCAGCAGGATGTGGGTTGTTTTTCTACCCTTCCCCTCCCTGCATTGTAAATTCTTAAACAGGCCCAAGAGAGTAAATTGCTTTTTCAAGTTTTATCAACAAGAAGGCAGCCTGGTAGAGTTACAGTTCAGTACTCAAAGATTGCTTTTGTGTTTAGCCAGAAGCTTTCATGTCATAAAATAAATAAATAAACAAACAAACACACTGGAAAGGGTGACTCTCCTGCTTCATGGTATAGATTTTGCATTTCGTGAATGTAAATCACCTCCCTGATGCATTCCTAAGTTTCCACTTTAGTCTCAAGTAAATTGCTTTCTCTGTTCAGGGTTATAATAAGACCTACCCCAACTGGGACACAGAAGAGAAGTGCTGGACCATACAGACAGCTCCACTTAGTACAAACTATTCCACAAGGCATTATCTGAAAATGACAGTTTGGGGCTTTTCAGATATGCACCATGTCACTGAAACAGTAATTTTTAAAGCCTGCTTTGAGCCATAAAGTTTCCCAATTCAATACCATCAGATGCTGCTTCATAAGTCCTGATTCTCAATTAATAGCAATACTGGAAGATAGCAAAGAGGTCAATATGCTCAGATATATGCACATATGAGAGTTTCTGACAGAGAAAATGAAAGAAAAGGAATGCTGACAGACATTTGGGGAAAAGGGGGGAAAAAAAAGGCAAAGAAACTATTTCCTTGGAAAAAATATTGGGCATTTGCAACACTACTTTTTGTCTATTCTGCTCAAATTCAACAGGTTTTGAACTACACTGTCCTGGCAGAAGAGCTGATCCTCTTTTCAGACAGGTGAAGAGAACCTCTACGGATCTTCATAGAATCATAGAATGGTAAGGTTGGAAGGGACCTCAAGGATCATCTAGTTCCAACCCCCTGCCATAGGCAGGGACACCTCCCACTAGCACAGGTCACTCAAGGCCTCGTCCAACCTGGCCTTGAACACCTCCAGGGAGGGAGCAGCCACAACCTCCCTGGGCAACCTGTGCCAGTGTCTCACCACCCTCACTGCAAACAACTTCCTCCTAACATCCAGTTTCAATCTCCCCTCTGCCAGTTCAAACCCATTGCCCCTTGTCCTGTCATTGCAAGACCTTGTCAATAGTCCCTCCCCAGCCTTCCTGTAGCCCCCTTCAGATACTGGAAGGCTACTCTAAGGTCTCCTGGAAGCCTTCTCTTCTCCAGGCTGCAGAGCCCCAACTCTCTCAGCCTGTCCTCATAGCAGAGCTGCTGCAGCCCTCTGAGCATCTTCGTGGCCTCCTCTGGACCCGCTCCAACAGTTCCATGTCCTTCCTGTGCTGGGGGCTCCAGAACTGCACACAGGACTCCAGGTGGGGTCTGAGGAGAGCAGAGCAAAGGGGCAGAATCCCCTCCCTTGCCCTGCTGCCCACACTGCTCTTGCTGCAGCCCAGCACACAGTTGCTGTCTGGGCTGCACTCACACTGCAGCCTCATCTTGAGCTTTTCATCACCCCAGACCCCCAGGGCCTTTTCCTCAGGGCTGCTCTCAGCCATTCCCCACCCAGCCTGGAGCTGTGCTTGGGATTGTGCCTACCCAGGTGCATCTTCTCTGGTACTGGTTTCAAAGATGAACCTTGAGAAGAACTTTAACCTCCCTGCAGTAAAACCCTATTTAGAGGGTACAACATGGCAATTTCTGGTTCTTCTTTCTCTCTTAAATTCATTTGCCTCCTGTGCTGGTTTGAGGCCAATTGGAATATTTTAATGGAGAAAATTAGATTATAGGCTGTGAAAAGAAAACAATGGTGATGTCTGCTTCACTCATAGGCTTGCTGAGATGGATAAGAACAAGAACACAAACATAGATAACACATACAGAGTCCTGTCTCTGTGTCTCTGGGAGCTTCTGGTCTTTCTGCTAACCTACCTAACCACTCTGCTTCTAACCCCCCTGGCTGATCCTCCAAACTCACCTTGTGCATAAGCCAAACCCTGGGGTAAGGTAGAGAGGTAGAAAAAAGGTGGAAGGGTGGTTGGGAGCCCCTCCTGGGGTCTCTGATTTCTGGGAGGGCTGTTGTGTTTCTGTATTACCTTTAACTTGGATATTTCTGTAACTATTCCTGTCTATTGTGTATATCTCTGCTTGTACATTGTGCTGAGCTGTAAATAGAGCTTCAGTCCTTAACTTCCAGCTGGCTGAGTCTAGTCTGGGGGATTTTTTTAAGTGTTGGGGGGTAGGGAACTCCCAAACCATCACACCTCCTTACTAAAAGTACAGGAAAGAGCTTACAAAGTCCATATCAAGGCATAGCTCATTAGCTTTTCAAAGGAAGAGCTTGCTTTCCAGACATGAGCCACTGGTACTTTTTAACAAGAGGGTGTGCTGTATTACCCCCCACACTTCCCACAGTCTTTGGTGCAGCCAAGTGCTCAACACTGGTGAGACAGCAGTGCTAGAAGGAGGCATAGTGTGGGTCAGCTTACCACTCTGATACACTTCTGGCTCTGCATTTTGGGGCTGAATTCTTGTATTTCCAGCAGCCCATCCCTTGGAGGCACCACCTGGGCCCACTGCTGGCTCATATTCAGCCACTTGTCAATCAGCACACCCAGGTCTCTCTCTACTGAGCAGCTTTCCAGCTGCTCCTCCCCAGGTCTTGCATGAGGTTGTTGTGGCCCAAGTGCAGCACCCAGGACTTAGCCTTGCATCTCAACAAAGTGTCCACCCCAGTCACACAGAAAAAAAAATTATCCAAGTCCAGGAACTAGGAGCATAAGAGGTTGCTTTCTTCTCTCAGGCAACCAGCACCAGAACAAGAGGACACAGTCTCAAGCTGTGCCAGGGCAATTTTAGGCTGGAGGTGAGGAGAAAGTTCTTCACTGAGAGAGTCATTCCCCACTGGAATGGGCTGCCCAGGGAGGTGGTGGAGTCACCGTCCCTGGAGGTGTTCAAGGCAGGTTTGGACGTGGCACTTGGGGCCATGGTCTAGTCTTGAGGTCTGTAGTAACGAGTTGGACTTGGTGATCTTTGAGGTCTCTTCCAACCTTGCGTGTACTGTGATACTGTGATAAGCAAAAATCTGTCATCTCTCATCCAAAGTTCATTAAATTAGCAGTAATCAGCCTTTGCAGTCTGGGCTAGTCCAGCCTTAGTTGCATCACAGATCCATCAGAAGACCTGTCACTTTTGTCACTGACCACTTACACCAGGGCCCTAATATTGCTAATAATTAGGACTCAGTGAATAATGAATATGCTGAAAAATTTATTTAAATGTATTTCAAAACTCGAGCAACTTATTTAATAACTCACTCTGTCCTACTTCTGTGTGAATAATATTTTTTTAATTGGATGAGTAATTTGTTTTTTAAAAGCAAAAAAATAAATAGCATTTGTCAGATAAATTGTCCATTTAATAATATTCAACCAACTCTAATAATGAGTTACCAGCAAGTGCATTCTTAAATGATCACTGGAGGCCCAAATTAAGTGAGCTTTCTGAGAATACTTTTTTGCTTATCTGTAATAAAACACTTGTTGTGATGAAATATGATCTTTCTACCTCAAGAACTCCCTTTCAATTTTTAGTGAAGTAAAAGAAGACTGAAAGAGTAGCAAAAGGGGATAAGGATGTCCACCCTTTATTCCTGAAACCATGGCAACATGGCCATTTTCAGATAGGATGAAAGCTACCACACATGAAGTAGTACAGAAGGACAGAAGTTTAATTATGCCTACATTCCTGTCCCCTAATCCCCAGTGCAAAATGAGGACAGAAAAAGAGCTGAACTCTGAGCTCAGCTTTATGCCCATCACTGTAGAAGTGATCCTGCAAAGAGTTTTGTACCAAGGGCCAGCAGGTTTGCAGTGTGTCATTGGGAGTTAGTACCAGTCCAAACTGATGCAGATCTATTGGGATCTTAAGAGGGAGAAGCCCAAGGCAGAAAGTTTTGCACAGGAAGCCCTTCTATCCAAGGATGCTTCCACAGGAAAAGTGAATGGATTCCCACTAAGACCAAGAAAGTATCTACTCTTCCTGCTATCTGATTATCACCAGAAGTCAGGGGTAAGAGATTTTCCTCTCTATTGATCCAGCACACATTTTCCCCCAGCACACATTTTCCCCCAGCACTGGATGCCTTTGTTCAGCTCTGATAGATGCTCAGACCCAGGACTGAGTTTCCCTAAGGAGCCATGCAGTGTACTTGGTAGCAATCCAGCTTTTGATACTGAAGATAATATTTATTGCTTAGGGAGAAAGAGCTCATTTTTTTTTTTTTTTCCAACTCCTACCTGGACTGACCTAGTTGGGTTTAGCCTTGAAGAAGAAGAATGTAGCAAAGTGCCTTTAAAGATTAAAATTGATTTTACTTTTTACAGCTTTGCTGTAAAGTCTTGGCCTGAAATACAATTTGCAGACATAATTATAGTATTTTAAGCACACAGTTCTTACTTGCAGCCTTCACTATTCTGGCTGAGATACCTCTGAATGTGTGACCTTAGCATTTAATTCAAGTGTTCTCTCCATAATAACCTCATTAAAAATTGTATCCTGTAAAAATGAAGCTCAGATTCCTTCTTTTCTCAACTATCTGCAAAGCTTTTTGTCTATATAAACTCAAGGGGCCAAGTACACAGCCTCTCCTAGGGCTGCTGAGCAGTGCCATCTGAAATTGCAGTCTTCACAAATTATTTTTGGTTTTCTGAACCTCCTCTATCATCCTCCCAGCCAGGTTTCATTTACTTTGGTCACCCACTTGTGACCAATCATGTAAGACTTTGACCTTAGGAGTAGATGTCTGAAGGAAGGCACAGGGTGGTTTTCACATGCTTTGAGAGCTGTGTGAAGCAAAGTGCCTCAAGGCAGCTGGATCAGTACTGCATGTAAAGACGGGAGACTGGTGGGCTGGAGCACCCTTGAGCTTTGGCTGCATTTTCAAACCTACAGAGCAAGTTGCCACGTTCCAGACTATAAGAATATATTGTCAACCAAGGAGTTTGGGTTGAAATGCATACCTGAGCCTTGAGATAGATGGAACCTTAACAGTCAGCAGGTCAGCTGCCTGAACTTATGATCACCTTTTATTTAACACACTCTGTGTAAGCACTGGAAACCACTTTATATGTCCTTGCATACAGAAGGATCATCTCTGCAGCAGTTGAGGCTGCACGTGAGTTCAGCCGAGCGAGTACTGAGTCACTGAGTAGAATGTGGGGAAGCAACAGTTTCCGTGTCAGGTTTCTTGGGTGTTTCATGCAGAAAGACAAAGAGCAAAGAGTGCTAATAGCAGTGCTTGTACTGGGTTTATAGATGCTTCTGGAGGGATGAACAAGCACAGAATGCAGAGCAGCCATGACTGATGTTTGGGAAAGGCTGACAAGCTTGTAGCCAAATCCGTCCGGCGTAGATGGAAAGCCCATACACAACTTGCACCACAGACCCTGCAGCCCTTCTCTCCTGCTGCAGGGTACTAAGTCAATCTCATGGCTGAAATTGCTACAGCTGTAACCAGTGGAGGGAGAATGTCTTCCCCTGGCATGCATTCCCCTGTCTATAAAACCATGGGTTTAAAACTCATTTTGCAGTAACAGCTACCTTGCGAGAGTCACCCCTTTAGGACAGGCAGATCCTGGCCTACTCATCTCTCGTTTCTGTAAGCTCACCATTCCAGCTCCCCTGCCTTAAGCCACAGCAAATACTCTTGCAGATACCATTCATATTTCCAAGGACTTTAAAAGGTTTAGTTCAGCTGAAACTGCATTTCTCATTTGCCTATGCGCCCTGTACATCCCACCTGCTATTTCAGCATGACAGCCAAACTCACATCCCAGGAATCAGACAATCTCACAGGCTTCCTCTGGTTCTCTCTGTGTGTGTTTCTGTGCTTGTGTGTGCCTGAACTTGCATGTGCCTGCACCTGCAGGGACATGTTTCTCTGTGGAAACTTTAACTGGCCTCTGGGTGCCCTATAAGCAAGTACAGCTAGCAGATTTCTTTAATAGGCACAGTCACTGAATATTTAGTATCAGATGAGTCCATTTCAAGCTGTGCACTTGCAAAACCATGCAATGAACCATACAGGCATCTGCTGCCTTGCCTCAAATTATAGTGCAATGGGAAGCTCTGTAATGCAAAGTAATATTAAACTGACTAGTATAATATGAGCCTTGACCTTTAATTGGCAACCTGGAAAGCTTTCAGCTTGGCTTGGCTGCACTCTCAGAGATTCTGCCTAGGAACTAAACCAGGGCAACATATCAACTCTTCCTACAATGTTTGTCAAATGTTATTTCACCATCTAATTCCTCAAAAGCTAACTCACAGATAGACAGTCCAGTTTGCTGCAGCACTGGTGAGGCTGCACCTTGAATACCAGGCTCAGTTTTGGGCCCCTCACTACAAGAAAGACACTGAGGGGCTGGAGCTTGTCCAGAAAAGGGCAACAAAGCTGGGGACAGGTCAAGAGAACAAATCTGATAAGGCGCAGCTGAGGGAATTGGGATCATTTAGTCTGGAGAACATGAGGCTGAGGGAAGATCCTTTCTTCTCTCAGGCAATCAGCACCAGAACAAGAGGACACAGTCTCAAGCTGTGCCAGGGGAAGTTTAGGCTGGAGGTGAGGAGAAAGTTCTTCACTGAGAGAGTCATTCCCCACTGGAATGGGCTGCCCAGGGAGGTGGTGGAGTCACCGTCCCTGGAGGTGTTCAAGGCACATTTGGACGTGGCACTTGGTGCCATGGTCTAGTCTTGAGGTCTGTGGTAATGGGTTGGACTTGATGATCTTTGAGGTCTCTTCCAACCTTGCTTATACTATGATACTATGATACTATCCCATTGCTCTCTATCACTACCTGAAAGGAGGTTGCAGTAAGGGAGGTGTCAGCTTCTTCCCTCTAGTATCAAGTGCTTGAAGGAAATGAATCATAGAATCATAGAATCATAAAATGGTAAGGTTGGAAGGAGACCTCAAGGATCATCCAGTTCCAACCCCCTGCCATAGGCAGGGACACCTCCCACTAGCACAGGTCACTCAAGGCCTCGTCCAACCTGGCCTTGAACACCTCCAGGGAGGGAGCAGCCACAACCTCCCTGGGCAACCTGTGCCAGTGTCTCACCACCCTCAGGTTGCACCAGGAGAGGGTTAGATTGGGCATTAAGAAGCAGCTCTTTACTGAAAGAGTGGTCAGGCATTGAAATAGGTTGCCCAGAGAGGTGGTAGAGTCACTGTCCCTAGAGGTGTTCAAGAAATGTGTGGATATGGCACTTGGGGAACATGGTTTAATGGCCATGGTGGTGTTGACAGCTGGACTCGATGATCTCGAAGACCTTTTCCAACAAGAACAATTCTATGACTCTATTTGGGAAGCTTCTAAAGTCTGCTTTTCTGTTACAAAATCCTGGCAGCTAGGCACACGCCCTGTTTGCATCTCAAGCGGTTCTGCAACAGTCAATGTTCACTGGACTGTAATGGTTGCACTACTGGACTTGTAAATAATTTCACTCAACACTTGATGTGTACCAAGGTTGGAAAGATTACATCATAAGGTGTAGTACTTGTTTGGTTTCTACAGTACATAATAATACTGTCAATCAATAGCTGGGACTTCTCCATGCTCCTTTGTGTTTCACAGTTCTACATAACACTCTGTCAGCATTGTCTTGCCTCTAGGTTGAAGAGTCCCAGTGTGTTTTGTACAGCTCATAAGGGAAAGCTACTCAAAGCTTTTGATTGTTTTGCTGATTTCTGCAGCACCTCCACTGATTCTGCTGTGTTCTTTC
>WBNM01021236.1:30679-40706 GCA_013399055.1 Ramphastos sulfuratus | reverse complement strand
ATTAGCCTCAACCCAGCACACAAGTGCTGCCCAATAACCCATGAAGGTATGTGGGCAGGAGCAGCTGCCCAGCTGTGCATCTCTGACCGTGTCACCACTCTGGTTAGCCCTGTCCTTGTGGAGAATGCTCTTCTTCCTCAGTGTGACTTCTGAGAGCCTGGGAAGGGAGCTGATGTAGCTACTCCAGCAGAGCTCTACAGCAAAGCTCACTGTGCCTTAGCCTCCCTGAGTCAAAAGCAGTAAAACCACTCAGCAAACCAACAAAGCAGTTGGTGTTTTCACATGTTCTCCTGGTTGCTTTGGGGTTTTCTGGGGTTGTTTGTTGGTTGGTTGGGTTTTGGCTTTTTGTGTACTGCTTTCAAAATGTACTTGGCCTCCAAGGGTAATGGTCTGGAGAAGAGGCAGGTGTTTAAACCTATATGGACATCAACCCCATCATCACTCTGTTGCATGTGGCTACATTACCAGTTAGAGGAGCTCAAGGAAGGTCTGAGAGAGTACAAAGGATCCAGATGAAGTTTTACTTACACATATTTGTATAATTATTTCTACACCAACATAATTCACTTTTCTTTCTTTGTGAATCCCTCCAGAATGCACTCCTAGGAGTCCACTATCTGTTCCAAAAGCTGTTGTATCCTCTCCTTTTAATGAGTATCAGATGCATCCTTTTCATTTGGGCCAGCTTATTCGAGTTTGGGCTGCTGCAACTCTCAGAAATATGTTCTACATCCGTTTGGGAAGAAAATGACAGGGAAATCAAAACCACAAAAAGAACTGGACCCAGTGGTCCAGTGCTGTGCCTGGAAGGAGATGCTGCTCAATCTGAAAGCAGCCCAACAGAATCCTAAATGGTTTTGTTTGATGTTAAGTGAGAAGGTACCAGAGTGGGATACACTTCAGTGTGTGCCCAGACACTCACTCAGTCCTGCCACCCTCTAATCTGCTGGACCCCACCTCCTCTTTGTCCTCTCATTTCCTCTCCTTGGAATGGAGGGGGTCAGTCCTACGGAGTGGGACCCTGGAAGCCAGACACATCTGAAAACAAATGAGCCTTTCTTGTCTGCCATTTTGCTCCTAAATTCCCCTTCTGCCTTGCAGACCCGTTGTGAGCACAGCCATATGTTTTTAAAGAGACACAGTTTTGTCTTGCTGCTCGCAATGTAATTAGAAAGCTATTTGGCACCGACAGCAACTTCTGTACTAATTTGGCACTGTCCCATCCTGCTACTGGCAGCACTGGGCCTGCGCCCCGCTGGCGACTCTCCGAGCTGTCTTACAGCTCCTGGAAACATCAGCCGTGCCCATTCAGGGAATAAGGCTGGCAGGATGCTGGCACCTTGTGCACTGCATCCAGCAGCAAGGTGGCTGTGTGCTGTTGGCTCGTTACCAGACTGCCACTGCACCTTCTGATGGGCTATGGCATTCTGGAGACAGGTGCATGGTTTGTGTTGCAAAAGCCAGCCTGGCACTGCCCAGCTTCAGTTGCAGGGGTTTATTTGACTTCAAAAGGGGGCCTTATTCCTCGTCAGCTTTTTGCTCAAGAACTTAGAAGGCAAACGTTTTCCCTTTGGCCTTCATTTGCTTTAATGGGAGAGGACACATCCACCTCTCGAGTTATGAGGTTTCAGATTTCAGAGCTCTCAGATATCTGACAAACTACTGGGACAGGGATCCCTCTGATTTAACACACTGTCTCCAGAGTTCTCCTGTCACACCAGCACTGAAACTGCATCTTTCTGGTTCCTGTGTAGCAATTCTGGAAGACAAGAGCTCTTTACCTTTACACAAGAATGTTCTTCTCCTGACAACTTGGTCAATGAGTAGTTTCCAGCATGCGAAGCCTTCACCTGCTCCCCTGCTCTCCTTCTCAGGGCTATTGGTCTTCTTCTTACTGGTCCTTTGAAGTCCAGCCTCCCTCATTTGCTGGGTTAATCAAGCTTCTTCCAGAGTCTTTTCCCTGCCTTCTCCAGAGAATTTTAGAATAAGGAGTTGCAAAGCTACTTTCTCTTTCCTAGATCTTTTTTTCTTCAGCCTCTCCTTGGTGTGAGTGGCTCTTCATACCTCCTCCTGCCTGTTGAAACACTTTTCATAACTCCTGTCACCTCCAGGAGCTAATCTCAGTACTGCTGACACAAACCACTCACATATCAAACCCAACACTTGCAGATTTCATTAGGTTTTTTTCTTTTTGCATTTTTGAAACTTTGGGAGTAAGATTTTCCAGTTTGTTTCTATGGGCATGGAGCAAACAATTCACTTCCTTCTTTCAATGGAAGCTTTGATTTGCACACAGTGTTACCACCACTGGTAAGGGCCACAGCAGATTAGATTCCCTAGAACTAGGGACAGTCACATAAAAGAGTGAGACCACCCATTGCTCCCATGGTTGAACTGAGCCCAACACACTATGCCAGACTTGTCCTGTCTCCGGGGGTAAACATTTTGCTCTTAACATCATCATCTGAGCCCCTGTAAATAGTGCAGCTACAAATCACAGAATCACACAGAAACATACAGGTTGGCAAAGCCCCTCAGGATCACCAAGTCCAACCTAGAAGCCTACTCTACAAGATTCACCTTAAACCATAGCCCTAAGCACCACATCCAAACAAACCTTGAACACATCCAGGGTTGGTGACTCCACCATCTCCCTAGACAGCTCATTCCAGTCCCTGACCACTCTCTCTGTGAAAAACATTTTCCTAATGCCCAATCTAAACCTCCCCAGCCTCAGCTTGAGGCCATTCCCCCTTGTTCTGTCTCCAATTACCTGTGAGAAGAGACCAGCGGCAGCCTCTCCACCCTTTCCCTTCAGGTAGTTGTAGACAGCAATGAGGTCTCCCCTCAGCCTTGTCTTACTGAAACTAAACAGCCCCAGCTACTTGTGTGAAAAGCTGACACTTTTCTAATCCTGCTGCAGCCAGGCAGAACTTCCATTGGTGAATTCTACAGGTTTGCTCTACCCTACTTATCCAGAGTTCTCTTTATCTGCTTAAAACGCGTTGCCTTGTAAGTGCAAGAGTCGCCTTTGCCTTGTTTTCTGGGACAGGCAGAACAAGAGCATCTGACTGGCAAAGATGTTGATCCTCTGTGCTCATGAAAATGTGGGAGGAATTAGGTCCTTCCTGCAGATTGGAGTGCGTTGCTCAGAACCTAAGCTTTCATTTAAAAAGCTAATGAAGTGTTCAGCCCTTCTGGTTGCAAAGATAACCATGCCTCGGGCTGCGCTCTGCAGAGGTTATCTTGCTGCCTCAAAGCCAGAGAAACTGCAACTAAACCTCCAAGTTAGGAGCTTCCTCTATTTGTCATGGAGGAGCTAACTGTAAAATTATGCACCAGGGGTGTTGGTGCAGCGCAGACCTGGGAACAGAAGAAAACTTTCCTGAAGAGAGGCCATCTGAGAGGCTAATTCAGCCTGGAGCAAGGGTTCCTGTGTGGTTCTGCCATCTTCTGCCTCCTCTCTACTCCTTGTTACTTACCATATGTCTCTCCTCCAGTATCATCTCTCAACTCTTCCTTGCATGGTTCCTTCTTGACTTCTGACTGACACCATTTCAGTTTTCCACGTGGGTTTATGAACCCAGACCATAAGTATGAAAATAATAAATAAGAGAGGCAAGATAGACCATGATCCTGGTTGGAAAGTGAGAGAGGGGCAGAAGCATCGGAAACATCCTGCAAAGGAGTAGCAGGACCAATGCTAATGAGGACTCTGAGTGCTCAGACACCCCTGATGTCACAGCATCACAGGATGCTAGGGGTTGGAAGGGACATCTGGAGATCATTGAGTCCAACCCCCCTGCCGGAGCAGAACCATAATCTAGTGCAGGTCATACAGGAACGGATCCAGATGGGTCTTGAAAGTCTCCAGAGAAGCAGACTCCACAACCTCTCTGGGGAGCCTGTGCCAGTGCTCTGTGACCCTTACAGCAAAGAAGTTCCTCTTCATGTCAACCCAAATCTTTCCAGGCTCCCAACTTTCGGTGCATTGCCAGAGAGTCTGGCCTGCTCCTAGACACAGGCGACCAACTTCATCATCCTCATCCCATCTGCTCACTTGGGAAATGTGAATTATTGCAATACTCTTGCATTGAGCTCACACTGCACACAGGGCCCAGGAAGTCACTTGCAGTGCTGAGGCTGCATGCACATGTGGCTACACGTGCAGTCACAGCTGCACACTGGGGCAGGTGTGTTCCTATGCTATTCTTAATGCATATATTCCCCCCCCCACCCCGACTTTAGCATCTCACACACCTTTTTTTTTCTTGCTTCTGCTTCTTAGAAGCTTCACTGAGCTGTTCACAATAATGCTCATTTCTTTTCCTCAGAGATTAGAGCTAATTCAGAAGCCATCAGTGTGTCAGAGTAGTTTAAATTATTTCTTTCAAATGCATTACTTTTTAGTTCAAGTTCATCTGCCATCATGTTAGCACAACCACTGGTGGCACTAAAGTTGTCTGGTGTCTCAAACAATCCTTTGCAGCTTTTCCTTTATCAGCAGCATATTTTGACATTTCAGTGTTCACCCAATTCTTAGTATTATTAGGGAATGCAGTACTTAGCAAATACACTGAAACTATGATCACAGTCTTAAGACATAGAAAATAATTCTAAAAAACCCCAATGGATATATTCCTTATCTTCAAGTCCATGTTTGTCTCCTACTTGCTGTAAACAGATCCTTATAGGAGCAGAAGGAAATCATTCTAATATAGAATAGAATCATAGAATCATAGAATCACAGGATCCTAGAATCACGGAGTCATAGAATCACAGAATCATAGAATTATAGGATCATAGAATCAGAATCATAGAATTATAGAATCATAGAATTATAGAGTCATAGGATCATAGAATCATAGGATCATAGAGTCATAGAATCATAGGATCATAGAATCATAGAATCATGGAGTCATAGAATCATAGAATCATAGAATTATAGAGTCATAGGATCATAGAATCATAGGATCATAGAGTCATAGAATCATAGGATCATAGAATCATAGAATCATGGAGTCATAGAATCATAGGATCATAGAATCATAGAATCATGGAGTCATAGAATCATAGAATCATAGGATCATAGAATCATAGGATCATAGGAGATCATAGAATCATAGGATCATAGGATCATAGAATCATAGGATCATAGGATCATAGGATCATAGAATCATAGAATCATGGAGTCATAGAATCATAGGATCATAGAATCATAGAATCATGGAGTCATAGAATTATAGAATCATGGAGTCATAGAATCATAGAGTCATAGAATCATAGGATCATAGAATCATGGAGTCATAGAATCATAGAATCACGGAGTCATAGAATCATAGGATCATAGAATCATAGAATCATGGAGTCATAGAATTATAGAATCATGGAGTCATAGAATCATAGGATCATAGAATCATAGGATCATAGCATGGTAAGGTTGGAAGGAGACCTCAAAGATCATCTAGTTCCAACCCCCTGCCATATGCTGGGACACCTCCCACTAAAATATATACATACAACACAGTCACCTGCACGTAGATAGATATAAAATAGTCCTCACAGACATCCTTAGGGCACTTCACTCTTGATATTTTCCAACCTCAGGCTTCAGACATTTATTCTCACTGCCAGCTTGTCTCTTCAGCAGTTGTTAATCCAAGACCTTCTTGTTTCCGGACTTCTTTCATAGTCTCATGGGCAGAATCCTATTGAAAGCTCTTCAACACTCTAAATAAATTATACTCATCATCTTGCCTTAATGTACTTTTTTTTTTTTTTTTTAAACTCAGAGAACTCTAAGAGTTTGGGAGAAGCACACTTTACTTCTATGCATGTCATGCCAATACATCTTTATCAAATTACAAAGATCCTTGTGCTTTNGTCTGAGGAGAGCAGAGCAAAGGGGCAGAATCCCCTCCCTTGCCCTGCTGCCCACACTGCTCTTGCTGCAGCCCAGCACACAGTTGCTGTCTGGGCTGCACTCACACTGCAGGCTCATGTTGACCTTTTCATAAGCCCAGAGTCCCAGGGCCTGTTCCTCAGGGCTGCTCTCAGCCATTCCCCACCCAGCCTGCAGTTGTACCCTAACGATTTCCTCCGTTTTCTTTGCACTGAAGTACTTCATTCAAAAATTATCCTTAGCTCTTCCTTTAATGTGGGCTCCACAGTGAATACTGCTTGTATTTGTGCCTCAGCTGCTGCTTCATGAGAGGGAAAATTCTCTTAAGCTGTTTAATCACAAACTGCTTTCGGACATTACAGTAACCTGGTCAGCTCCTGGAATTGACCGTGGCAGAGCAGGCAGCGCAGCTTGAAATGAGAGCATTCAAGGATTATTTTTTTTTTCTGTGAGAGATCATTTGCAGATAACTGCCTCACTCCAAATGTCCTCCACAGTTTTAACAAATCTTGTTATAACAATTCTCTGGGAGTTATGCACAAACCACCGTGGCACAGTTGGTTTTGTGAATGTCTTTATTGGGAATCTTATTGCGAACTGAGGAAAACAAAAGCTCAGTGGGAACTTTAACTCTACCAGCTAGAGGACTGTGCTTAGCTATGAGGACTATTATTAACCCAGTTACAGAAACAGTTACTTGAATAATGAATGAGCTGTTACTGCGGGCTGTAGGCTGTCAGATTTGGAAAGAAAAGCTGAAAGTGTTCACTCAGAGCAGTGGAGGAGAAAAAAGAGGGGGGAAAAAGGAAATCTGGCATTTTCTTTTTGGCAAATATTTGATTTGTCTTTTAGGTTAGTTTTGGACAGGTATTGATCAATATCTGAAGACAGTGATCTTCTTCCCAAAGACTGTGATGAAAACCAGCCCACCTGAGAAGTGGCATCTCTACAATATAAATTGTGCCTCGGACACAAAACTCCTAATTTTTACTTCCCTGCAGAAGTGGATCCTCTTCCCTCTCCCTCATTTCTATCCCACACAACACAAAGCAATTTTTGCTCAAGCTTCCAGGAATGCCACAGTCAGGTAGTGCCAAGGCTTTGCAATCCTGACCCCACCTTAAAGGGATGACCAACAGCACTGCAGTGTCCCACCTGGCTCTGGGACAGAAAATTGCTATAGAGGATTCAGAAATATCCTGACCTGAGCCTCAGGTACTCCCTCCAGGCCAGGTCCAACCACTTCTGGTTGCACTTTCTTCAGAGGAATGACACTCTAGGCAGCTCTTTCTGGATCTTCCTTGCCAACATGCTGGGGAAAAAAAAAATAAACCAACCAAAAAACTTTTTCTTTTTTTCTGTGTCTTAAATTATTATTTCTAGGGCTCCTTTTGCTGCAAACTCACTCTAGAATCATTACATATCTCTGTGTTTTTACTGTGAGATTGTTTATATTTCTTCTTGTGGATACATAAAGGAGGGGGTTTTATTTTCTAAAGGATACCTGGATGGCTCCAGCAACCTGTTCAATCTTTCTGCTTAGCCATCTGGCAGAGGGAGCTGCAGGGACCCAGCCTTGGACTGCATGTTCATGCTCTGCCAGATACAGTGCCTGCTCCTCTCACAGTTGGTAACACCCTGTCACATCCCAGGGCCAACTTCAGCTTCATATTTACAGTCTCACAGCTCACTCGTGTGATAAGGCTGAGATAAACTTTCACCAAGCAGGATGTGCTAGAAAGCAATTCTAGATCAGATGGAATGTGCTATGGAGAGCAGAGGAGCCACAACTGCACATCACTGGGAAGGCCTCACTGATTTGAAACTTCTGGCTTTAAAAAGCATCTTTACTGGCTTTGTGTTGTGGAAGGCCAATAGGCCTAAAACATCTCCTGGCTTGCCCCACTCTTCTGCTGATGGGCAAAGCAAGAGCCAGAGGAAAACAAAGGCTTGGGCTATTATGTGCCCTCCCAAAGTGATAAACAGGTACCCACAGGTGTTTAGGTACTTGTTAGTGTCTTGCCCAAATAAGGGTAAGCAAGCCCTGGGTTCACCTAATATGGGCAGTTTGGCAAATGCCATTCTGATGGGTGCATCTCTGTGGCCAAAGGAGCCTTTGCACTTGGGCAAATAATATAAACTGAGCCAAGTTGCAAGCAGCTGTGGAGCTGCCTCTGCCTCACTGCTCTGCCTCTGCCTCACTGCTCTGCCTCTCCTCTGCCTCAGTGTGTGCTGCTCTGCTCTTTGTTCTGCTCTGCTCAGACAGCATGCTCTGATTCACTGCTCTCAGCTTGGACAATGTGTTCTGCTCTGCCTCCTGCTTCAGACCAGCTTAGCCCTGATGTTTTGGTCTTGAACTACCTGGAAACTGAAGTGCCTCAAGTTTACCAGGAGAAGGCATGAAGTGCCTCACGACGTGGTGAGAAGTGCCACCAACATCGTGCTCTCTGCATATCTGGAAGAGATCTGCCTGCACCTCTGCAAACCTCCGTGCCAAGAGGAACCAGGATCAGGTCAGAAATCATCTGCCTCTTTCCCAGCACTCTGCTAGAGCCTGGGGAGATCAAGAAGCCTCTCAACGGCTATCAAGACACTGAGCAGTTCCAACACTGCCACAAAGGAGCCAGGGACTATCTTGAAATTCCTACTCCACCACTGTGAGTAAAACAGACTTGTCCCCAGCCTATTTATAAGTGGGACAAAGCCATTTTGTGGCTAAACCTTTCCACTTTTCTGATTCTCCTAAATGAATGAATTGCCCATAAGCATCCTGGTGAAGATTTTCCTGACCAAATTAGAACCCAAATTTAACTAATTTATATATAGTTTGTGGGCAGGGCTTTTTGGAAATAAAATAGCTACATATTTTATCATTCCTGCCTCATTAATTGCCCCAACTAAATCACTTTGCTTGCCAGGCTTTTCTTCTCCTGTCTCAGCTCTTCTTGCCACTAGGAAAAGACCCCAGAATTTGTACAGGGACACAAGAGTAAACTGAAGTTGGACCAAATTAATTTCTGTATTGCAGTCATTCCAAGAAACAGCATAGCTAATATCATGCCTGAGGGTAAGACATATTTGGACTGCTTTCATATTCTAATGAAAAGTATATTCCACTGAGTATTAACACTAAACAATGTTATCTAGAGATATGGTAATAATAGTTTGTAGCTTACTGGCAGATTAAGATTTGACAATTCCCAGAGAAGCCCAGCATCCCCTGTAAATTCCTCTTAAGCCTTGACACCAGTACTAGAGAGCTGATAATTTATTTATTTTAAAAATGTCAGCAGGGTATGACCACTGAGCTGAAACATCTCATTTTCAAGAACATCTTCAGGGATGATGGCAAATTACAGGCACTCACAGCAATGCACTTGGCATTAAAGAATTCAGAGTATGATCAAATACGACAAGTAGAGGACTTGAGGTTTGTTTTTTTTTCTTTTTATTTATAAACAGAACAATAAATTTGCTTAAGAGCAAAGTGATAGAATGTAGTATTCTGCATTATGATGTTCTAGTCCAATGGCTTCTGAATAACTAAATAATTTTATTTGGATTTCATATCAGAGAATTTAAACTGTCATCTCCGTGGCTCGGGCTGTGTTAGTTATCAAACAGGCCCTGGTATTGCACTAGACAAAGAAATAATAAACAAATAAACAGCAAAACAGTTTTATGCAACTGGGTTTGTGTTTTTTTTTTCTTTTCACTTCTCCCTCCCAGGGAAGCTATCCTGCAATTTCCTGCTGCTACTTCATATAAGACACTGGTGTGGTGTTTATGTTTTCTCACTTACATGAAGTACTTAAAAAAAACCAAACAAGCAAAGCCCAAAATAAAAACCAACCAAACAACCAAGCAAACAAACAAAAAACCAACCAACCAAACAAACAAAAAACCAACCCACCAACCAACCAAAAAACCAACCACACAAAAATTTATCATTCTTTCTTCTTTGAGGTTTGTTTGTTTGTTTGTTTGTTTGTTTTCCACATTAGAAAATCTCAGACTTTCCACTGCTTTACAGTGAGGATCCTGTAGTCAAAACATAGCAATAACACATGTGGAATTTAATTTGCTGAAATGAAAACATTGATGCTTTAATTAAAAAAAAAAAAA
>WBNM01021236.1:4944-30634 GCA_013399055.1 Ramphastos sulfuratus | reverse complement strand
GAAAGACAAACAAATGGAAAAAAAAAAACTACAAACACAAAAATGAACAACTGAAAAACCCAACCAAAAACCCAAACCATCACAGCATCAGTGGGCTAGGAATTACTCTATCAGTAAATATGAATTTGAAGATTGTGGAAGATGTGGGAAGATTTGATGTGGGAAGATTTGAAGTGCTCAGTGGAAGATTTTCCTGCTGAAGAATCACAGAAATCACAGAATGAACCAGGTTGGAAAAGACCTCTAGGATCATTGAGGCCAACCTATCACCTAACCCTTCTAATTAACTAATCCATGGCACTAAGTGCTTCATCCAACCTCCTCTTAAACACCTCCAGGGATGGTGACTCCACCACCTCTCTGGGCAGCCCATTCCAGTGGGCAATCACTCTTTCCCTGAAGAACTTCTTCCTAATGACATGCTGTACCTTTTTATTCCTTTTGGCAACACTGGATGTGGAAGAGGTTACCTTTTCCCATTCCCCCCACCCCCCCAAAAAGAAAACCAAACCAAACCAAACCAACAACCAAAAACAGATGCAAAGGAAGAAGTGCTCAGTGCTGCATGGATCCTATCATGTTTTTTTAAAGTCTTTAGGGTCAGCCCCTCACCTGGTACAGGTCAGCATGGCTCCACTGACTTCTGTGCCAGTTCATATCAGTTGTGACTTCAGCTTCCATGGCTTTGATGAAGTACTGTGCAGTGGGTTACAGAGTAGAAATACTTCCCACTTTGTTGAGTATATGAATGTTTCCAAAGTGCCTGTTATTGAAACCCAAATGTGTTGTCTGCAGAACAGATGTTTCCCTTCAGCCACTTGTGGTGAGCAGGGCCAGAGAGACCACTGCAGGGCTGCATGGACATAGGAGTTTTCCTCACTTGAGACTCGCATAACTGAGAGCATCAAAGCTTCATTCTCAGGGCCTTGGGTGTTGCCTGCCTTGCTCCCTGCACATGCATTTCTTCTGTGCTCACTCAGGTGTATTTCCTCTGTGTCTGAGCAGGACCAGTGCACACCAGCTGGGACCAGGGCCCGTGGGCTGGCACCCCCCAGCTCTGCCTGTGGCACGAGGGTGACCTGACAAGACAGCCTTAGTAAAGCTGTGCTTATACCAAGTGACACAACCAGCCATTCTGCAGAAGCTCCAGAGTGCTCCAGTGTCACCCCTTCAGTGGGAAGCTATTTTTCATTTCTAAGCCAACAAGGGCCGCATTGAGGGAACGGCAGGTGCTGGCTGCAGCCTCATCCCAGCGCCGCACCGGCTGCCTGCCACCGCTGCAGCACAGCCTGCCTCCCGCCTCTGTTCATTCACCATGTGCTGCTAGACATCCAGACAGCACAAAACCCTAGCATTGAAGTCATCCCAACCCTCAGCTGTGTCATAAATGACTCAAATGCTGGAACAAAACCCAAGGAAAGGATCCAATCCCTCTCACTAGTGGGATACTCTCTGCTGCTTCAGTCAGGGGAACCCTTCTTCAGTCTTCCCAGGACTCCTTTCAGCAGGGGAGTTATTTAGCAGCAAAAGCTGCATCCTTACCATCTCTGCTCCCGCTCCCAAAACAGGGATGATGGTTAAGGAGAAAAGGTCTTAAGAATGTATTTATAATCTCTCCAGTGTCCTGCCCCTGCCACAGGTCTTCATACATCCAAAGCAACAGTAAGACAGCCTTGGGATTACTTTTACATTCATCAAGAATGTATGTCCATTATTTTCCTCCTCATCCTGAGCTACACTGGATGCACCTTGTCCATTGCTAACCTTTAGCCTGCAGCCTATGGAGTGCTGGTTCAGCATGAACTCCTGCTGTTTTCCCTGTCAGGAAGTTTGAGATGAATACCTTCAGTAATCCTTGTAGACAGTGTGGGTTAAAAGCCTGGTTTGTGACTATCTTGTGTTTTGTGCCCACCCCACAGCTGTGTGAACTTGGTGTTCTGTGCCCAGTTCTCACTTTCTGTCACATCCAAGCATGGAGCACCAATGGCTGAGAGAACACTGCCAGGGCTTCTGCCTTCATTTCAAAGCAAAGGACTGACTGGGATGTGTGTCCCAGTGTGGATGCACCTGGGAGCACAGCAGCATCACAGAGAGGGCTGATCCCTCCAGCAGACACCCGCAGCAGTTGCCTTGTTCTCCAGCTATTGCCTGCAATCCTCCAGCCTGCAGCTTGCAAGCCCAGCAGAGAAATGTATGCACTCAGCAGAGCTGAGACACATCATTGGCTGCTGCAGCTGCATCCCACATCCTCCAGCAGCCCAGTGGGATGGGCTTTAAGGCCAAGTCCTGAGCATGCAGGTAAAGGAAATAATTTCAGGAGAGACACATCAAAATTGGATCAGAAATCTCTGTCTTAAACAGGGTAGAAGGCAAAAAGATTCTCACTCCAGACTAGACTAGAGGGAGAGCCTTAAGAAAAGCAATAAATCTGACAAAGATTGGGAAGAGGACTGATATGCAAAAAGAGAGGAACAAAGCTAATCTTAGTACTGCCAAAGGAAAATTGAAATTGATCTCACAAAGCTCGAGGCAAAAATTCTCAAGCAGAATAAAACATGATGAAAATAGAAGTGAGGCACTGTGGATCCAGACTTTGCCTCAGTTTCCCACAGAAGTGATGAGCTCAGTTGTGAGAGAGAAAGACAGATGATGGGAACAAGAGCTGGAAATCATGGTGGAAACAAAGCTCAAGGAGTTCAATGCACTTGGTTCAGAGAAACTGGATGACCTCATCCCTGCGTTCTGAAAAAGAACTGGCACCAAGAAATGGCAAGAGGGGTGCTTCAAAAGGAAAACAAAGTGCTCAGATCAGGTCTAGACTCATTAGTCTGTCTCAGTGGTACTCAGGCTTTAAAGCAGATTCTGAAGAAAATCATAATTAAAGACATGAATGTGAAAGGGAAATGTGATCAAACACAACAGGAGCGATTTTAAGGTAGCTTCTGCCAGATTACCTTTGATAAGACATTAAATTTACCTAACAAGGAAAATGCTCCAGCCAAACTCTCTGGATTTTGGTAGGATATTTTGGTATAGGTCATGTGGAAATCCTTTCTTTAAGCTGGAAAAGATGGGTTTAGTTGGGAAAGTGAAAGGTGAGTAAGAAGCTGGCTTAGAGATAGGAGTGTGAAAGGAAAAGGAGGCAATGAGTAATCCTGCAAGAAGTTTGTGGCTGGAGGGAAGTTACTAGGCAAGACTCCAAAGTCTTAATATTTTGATAATGATCTTGTCAAAACCATTAGGACTGTGCTGATAAATTAGCTGGTGACCTAATGTTAAGGAACATCACGAATACAGAGGAATAGCTGAATGCCATACCAAAAACAAAAAAAGAAAAGAGAGAAGTAAATGGCCCTCAGGGCTGGAGCAAAGGAAAGGGATGAAATCCTGTAGCACCTAAAATGAGCTCATGCTCTTGGGAACAAAAGGTCTTCCTGCAGGCCCAGAGCTACCTTCAAACTAAGGAATTTGCTCAGTCATGCCAGCCTTACACAAGAGTTATCTAAGTCTTATTGATTGGAGTGGGGAAAAGTCTCCAAAACATGCTTAAATTATGGAATATGAAGCAGATAGGCATCAAATATCAGGCCTCTTCTTGAGCAAAATTGACATTGCATGGGCAAAGCAAGAAGAGTTAACACTCTGGGGTGAATGAATGCCCTCTCAGCAACACCTTCATCAAATCCTGCTGTGAAGCAGAGCCTCAAACACAGCACCAGTATGGCCACTGGTGGAGCACCTTGTGGTGGCAAGTACCCACTTAATGTCCACTGAGTACCCAAACTGGACCAGGCAGCATGGGGTCACAGAAGACTTGAGGGTGTCCAGACCGCAAGGACTGTCTTACCACAAGTTTCTTGACAGTCATTCCCAGGAACAGGAGGTTTGGAGCAGGTTCAGTAACAACAGATGGTCAACCTCAGGGGACAGATTTTGGAACAGAGCACTCCCAAATCCCTCAGTGAGAAATAGCAGTAGCTATTGTTTTCCCCTAATGTGGACATGGCAGCCTTCACTGCTTGGCACTTCTTTGTCGGTTTTCATGTGCCATGGGCACAGATGACTTTTTTGCAGAGCAGTTTCTCTGGAGGCCCTGCAAAGCCTCAAGGAGAAGCATTAGCCAAAACACAAGCAGAAGCAGGCACTGAGTTTGTTCCATTGCCATATTGCTCTGCCACCACAGAGATGAGCAACTGAAACTAGATCCAAGCATATGTGTTTGAAAATAAACGCATTCCCCAAAGCTGCAGATACTTTGCATTGACTGAATGGAGCCAGTTTGGGTTAATTTGGCTATAGATTCAGCACAGAGCCTGAATTTGGGTCCTCACACCCTGCATTCAGCCTGCTTGATAGCTACTGAATAGCATTTTCAATCATTTTCAATGATCTCTAAAGATGTAATAATTTGTAATTATTAAATCTGATTCTGCAAGCAGTCGATAAATTACTCTGAAGGGTTTAAAAGGCAAATATTCTAAATATCAACTTCTAGCAAGTTCAAGACAGCCAGTTCTGTGTGTGAATAAGCTGTCAAGCTATTTGCAAAAAGCCCAAAATAATAACCTACCCCCAAATCTCTCAGGTCAGTAAAATAAATGCAGTGGGTATTTTTCATCTTTGAAGGAAAGAGTGTCCTAACTTGATCCAATTTCCACATGTCAAGACCTCAAAATTACAGTCAAATGTGACTTTGCAGGTATTATTGCTGCACTACCAGGTCTTGGCTATAACAAATGCACAGAAAGAGTTTGTCTGAAGAACAGGAATTCCTGATGACAGGGTATCAGCAAGGAGCTTGGTAAAGACCCCCAAACACATCTATAATACATGGGCTGAAATCCTGGTTTGAATTTATTGTTCAATTACAGCTTGGGGCTCTTGGAGTTCACTGCTGCCAAGAAATATAGATGACATTAAATTAAGGACTATTTTGTTAAATATTTTAATACATTTGAGTACTTGTAACATTTTATTTAAGCATATTATTCAGAGAACAGAAAACGTTGCTCTTTCCTAATTAAAGTTGTGAGTCAGCAAGGCCAATAAAATGCTTACTCCAGTGTTGGGGAGGACTCTGAAGAGGGAGAGAAATCCTATTAGAAAGTCCCCTGTTATCCTGGCAAGGCCTGCCTGAGTGACATCTCAATGTATTTTTGCTGAGTTAAGCCTTACAAGGCCCATCCACTTATGGCACAAGATTTCATTTCACCATTAATTTATTTGATTTGTCAAGAGATTAATAGGCATGTGAGGTGCTGGTTAAAATTTCAGAGCACATGGCACGGCTCTGGCAGCTAGAGGAAGGTTATTATTAGCAGGAGCACAGCTGAGATTTGTGGAGTGGATGCTACAGGGACTGAGGTGAGCCTGGCCACCTTTTGTGAGAAGGGTCATGCAGCCTTCCTGCACCCTGCAGCAATACTCATCGAAACAACAACCAGGTAAGAGACAACCTCTTAATATCCAATCAGCATTCTAGCAGGGGTTGAGGTGTTCTTGTGCAAGAGGTGTGTGTTCTCCTGCTCACCTGCAAGACACATATATTGCCTGGATAGATACAAGGAGTAGCAGGCCAAAGGTTTGATCTTGTAAGGTTGGAGACACATCTCAAGAGCCCAGCAGCTGGAGCTTTAGCCAGTCACATCTGGGCTTTAGCAGGCACTGAGGAGCCACCATCCAGAGCACTGAAACTTACTTTTCTTGTCCCTTTGACTGTCTCTGGAAACTGCTGCAGACAGAGTGCATCTCTGCCCTGTGTGGTTTTAGGATTTCAAGAGGCTGTGTAGCTAGATGTGAAAGGTGGGAAGTGCCCTTCATCCAGTGCTAGATGGGAAGTGCCCTGCAGTTTGGATGGATCTCAGCAGAGCTGATGCACAGCAGAACAAAGAGTTTCACCTTTACTCTGGCTCTTTTAATTTCTGGGTAGGTCAATCATTGAAGCAGCTCAGATGGGACTTTTGGACGTTTATGATTTGCAAGTGTACAGCTTCCTCCATTNGCCATGGTCTGGTTGATTGGCTAGGGCTGGGTGCTAGGTTGGGCTGGGTGAGCTTGGAGGGCTCTTCCAACCTGGCCGATTCTGTGATTCTATGATTCAAGGATTAAAGAGGCTGTCTCTGACCTAAGCTCCATTAAGCAGGAATGCAGTGTTGAAAGCAGGATCCCCTCTCAGCTGCAAATTTTGTGTAGAACTTCTAAAGAGCAGGATGACTGTTGCTAGTAATGAAGTAGCTACAATTACTGCTAAGTGAGCAGTCGATACATATTTATAGCATCTCATTCAAACTTGCAAGAAAATTGCATTAGTTCCAGAATGTATCCTGCAGGGAAGGACCTTGCACTGCTACAGGACCAGATTCCCACCTTGTTCAAACACCTACAGCTGGAGGAACAATTCTGCTAACTTCTGATAGGTTTGGGAGACAAACGTTTTCAACAGCCTTCTCCAAACCAAGGCTCTGGTCCTTTGTGACTGAGGGGTAAATCCACACCGGAGTACGGCCATGGCAAGCTCTAGCACCTGCCTTCTACTCCACAGCCTCTCTTGATACTCCCTGTTGCTTGTCACCCTGAGTGAGTCAGCTGGGTACACGTCAAAGCAGGAGGTGATGGCCAGAACCCCTTCGGGCAATGGTTATATCTGAAACCAGATTATTCCTTCCTGGAAGGTTCTGCCATCGCTAAACACCAGGTGTCAGTGGGCAACACGGCTGCCTGGTGCTCTAAGCCCTGCCCAGCTGGGTGCTGAGGCTCAGGAGAAGGCTCCCACCTGTGGGCCATGCCTAGGCAGCCAAGCCCTGAGCCAGCTCTAACTCCCAGAGTGCAGGAGCACCTCTGCTCTTCTCATAGCCTTGCTCTAGGCACCTCCCACAGAAGCAGCTGGAGCTTAGCGAGGACCGAACACACCCACACACTCCCTGGCCTGTGAGCAGGATGGATTTACTTCTTACTTCTACATGCTACTCCTGGTCCCAACTACCTCATTTTAGTATTGCCTGAATTGAAGGCACCTGAAATGGCTTTTTGGATAGCACCATAATGCATCACTGAGGCTTTTACATCTATCAGTGTTTCATCTGCCTTCTAAGAGCTGAACTCAGCTCCTCTACTTGCTTTTAGGGAGTATTTGAACCAGATCTATGCTCTTTAGCTGCAGCTACAGGCTCCTCTTAATGCTGTGTCTGGTTTGTGTTCAAGATAATCAGCTTCTGTGGACAAGCATGTATCTCTTCCTTGGGATGCAGTTAATGCTCTCTTGACTGTGAGAGTCACTCACAGAGATGCTGATACTCTCCACTGTAGCCATCCTTCCAGGAGACTTTCCAGAGTCCAGCAGTGTTGTGACCGTGCAGAAGTCTGCTTTATCTTCAAGCATTTTATTATAGCCTTCTTGAAGCTGTAGCTGAAATTTAAAACAGCAGAAGAGTCTGGGAGGATTAGAAAAAGCCCAATTCACTGACAGTCACTGGAAGCAAACCTCTCTGAAGTGGGCAGAGTCGTTGCTCTGGCTGAACATATGTTTGCCTTTCCCCTGTAGGAGTGGATGGAGCACGCTCCCCACCAACGCACAGTCTCACTGTTCTAAAGAGGGATTTTCTCAACACCAACAGCTTGTCCAAATGCTAATCCTGAAATTATTGAAGCAATTCTCTAAAGACCATTTTTTCCCCCCCTCCAATATGTGTTAGTGTTATCCTTTTCATTTATCTACAAATCCTGCAAGAGATTTGCCTGTTTAGGGCAGGAGTCTGTACCTTTGAATTTAAGGGAAATGTTGTTATTGAAATAGTACACATTAAGGTGTTGTGGGTTTTGGTTGGTTTTGTTTGTTTGTGTGTGTTGTATAGTACATAAAATAGGACATTTACAACAGCCATGACTTACAAACATCATATGTTTTCCCTTTTTGCCAAGGGAGTGGCAGTGCAGGTTGCCAGAAGAGAATCATTGCCTGTTCTCTTTTCATTTCTCTCTCATGCACACTCACTTGTAGTGAATGGCAAGAAAATTACAGCACCATATTTAAGAGTTTAGAAATTACCCCAAACTCTGACAATGCTGGGCTGGGAAGAGGCAAGAAGAGCTTCTTATTTGTTGAGAACTGACCATGAGCCTCTTTAGAGTGAGTGAAAATATCTCAGGTAACACACATCCCCAAAGCCATTTGTGCTGAGACACAGATCTCTTCCTCCTGATACGGGAGCTGGATTTCTGCACATTGACAGTGCCAGTCCTACCAGCCAGCACACTTAACTCTTTCCCCTCCTGGGCAACTTCATTAGTACAATGAAGATCACTTTTAGCTCAAAGTTAGCCTCTCAGTGAACAATTTCAGAGGACTGGAAATCTGACATCTGCCTGGAATGAATGACCACAAGCAGAAGAGCCAGCAGTAAAGGCTGTGGACTAGGCAGGCAGATCCAAATGTCAAGATCTTCTCTTTAATGCATGACAGAACCACAGCTTTGATGTCATAGCTCTCACTTTCATAAAATCATAGAATGGTAAGGTTGGAAGGGACTCCAAAGATCATCTAGTTCCAACCCTCTGCCATAGGCAAGGACACCTCCCACTAGCACAGGTCACTCAAGGTCTCGTCCAACCTGGTCTTGCACACCTCCAGGGAGGTTGTGGAGCACAGAAGCACCCAATGTGATCTTCCCTGATCAATCACATTGGGTGATTCTGTGCTCCACAACCCTCCTGGGCAACCTGTGCCAGTGTCTCACCACCCTCACTGGAAAGAACTTCCTCCTAACATCCAGTTTAAATCTCCCCTCTGCCAGTTTAAACTAGTTTGTCCCACGTCTTCCCTTTGCACCATGTATTTGCTTCCCTTACCTCTCTGTTTCCACCTTCAGACATCAACATAGCATGGGAGTGGGGTGGTTTTGAATTGTCCTTGTAAGCCCTCCCATTTCTGTCAGGGGAATATCAACACACTTCTCCATAATGTTTCTGATTCAGACATTCATGTAAGACAAATGTATGTGTATGGCAGGCATCAGATTGGAGCTTTTCAGGATCAGCACTAGCAGAACTTGTCAGAATAAGGCAGGGAACATCTTGGGACACCTGCACTGCTTTTCCCATACCTGTGGGCAAGGTGCAGATCTGAGACATTGTGACTTGCAAGCAGAACCCTGCAGTTTTCAGAGCCTGTTTCACGTGCACAGAAAAGACTCCCTTAATCCTGAAGATTTTCCCATAATCTTGCAACTGCTGATGATTATTTGGGAATTATAGCAGCAGTGGGAATTTTGTGGGGGGAAATGTCATTCAGGCAGGTGAGTTTGCTTTCTGCTTGAGGAATACATCTGTTGGTGCTGTTGTCTTTCCATAGAACCTGCCAAGAGGATGCTGCTCTGCACCCCTACTCCTCAAAAACGAAGAATCTGTTCTGTAAGTGAATGTGTGGAATGCAAAGTGACCCATAACAATTCACAATTTGCTGGGAGAAAGCAGCCCAAGGCTGCATAATCAGAATGGCAAATACCTTAAGCACAGCAGTTTTGCTCATAGCCACCTGAGGTTAAATAGCTTGCTCCGACCTCATCCAGACAACCCAGCCACGACCGTGAAACCACCATTGCAAATGACAGATGATATC
The DNA here is from genome assembly GCA_013399055.1 of Ramphastos sulfuratus. NCBI lineage: Eukaryota > Metazoa > Chordata > Aves > Piciformes > Ramphastidae > Ramphastos > Ramphastos sulfuratus. The sequence continues at coordinate 21,021 of WBNM01021236.1, read as the reverse complement.
GTGTGAGCCCAAGGACATAGCTGAGTTTTACACACATTGTTCCTGGAAATGGGTCAAAGACATTCCTGTCCTTTATTGATCTTGTCATTATCCCAACAGGAAACTGGGAAATAACCAATAAGTTAATTTCTCAGAAGAAAGTATTGGAATGAGGAGCTTTCATGCTCCTTCTTCACTGGGAGGGTCAAATGCCTCTGCAGATGTTCCTTTGAATTTAGTGATTCTTTCCTTTGAGCTTTCTGCAAGTGGAAATGTTTCCTGGGAAAAAAACATCCTCCTAAAGAAAAGTAACCACATTGTTGCAGCAGCTGAAACCTTGGAGCCAACCACAAACCTTCTCCCAGGCTGAAGGAGCAGCCAGGCAATCAGTGTTTTCAAACTGCTGCTATCTACCTTAAATCATCCAGCCTCCAGAACAGCCTCATGTACTCCCAGCCTCCAGTTTTTGGCCTGAAGTGAAGGTTTCTTGAGCCTCCTGGAGTAACTCCAAATCTCAACTGAGATGATGATGCCAAGGCCTTAAGTGCTGCAGCCTTGCTTCTGTTGCTGCACAGAGCTGAGGAAGAAAAGCGATCTGGGCCCTGCCAAGCAGACCACAAATGACTTTGCTGAGCCCATTGTCGGTTTGTTTCCCTCAAAATAGGGGTTCTCTTCTATTCTTGACCATGTTTTGTGCCAGAATGTGATGCTGAGTTGTTCCCAAATGTGAAAGGAGAACCGGGGAGGCGGGCAGAGGCTTGTCGAAGCAAAAGGGAAATCTCACGCTTGATTTCCCAGCCTCGTTGAGGCTGGCAGCTGCCTCCGGCAGCAGGTGAGTCACCACCCTCCCGGGAGCAGACCTCACATCCAGGGTGTTTTGGGTGAGGTCAGTCCCAGCATTCTGGCTTATTAGTGAGCCAAATGACAGCAGCAGGCAAGGTTGCTTCAGCTGCTCATAGCCCTTTCTTCACCACACTTTGTGCCTCTCCTCGCAGTGTGCCAGCGACACAGGCTCTGCCGGGGTGGAGGCAGCCAAGGAGAAGGAAAGCATTAGGGGCAGTAAATAAGTTCATGTTAAAAGTTAATGCCATCAGCCAAAAACCTCAGAGATGGAACATTATCAATCTTTGAAAGTTATTAGGCAGAAGCAAACTGCTGAGTGCGTAAATATTTTATAGACCCTAAACTATTGAACAGTTATTGGAGCTGAGATTTAATCGCCATGACTTGACAAAATAACAACAACAACAAAAGAAGGGGACCGTAGTGAGAAAACAGACTTCAAAGCAGTACAGTGAAACCTTGGAGTCTATCCGGGGAGTCTGTTCCCCTCCAGTGCTGGTAATTGCTGTAATTCACTGACTTTAATGAAGTTGCTTTTTATTCACACTCAAAATGAGCCTGAAAATAATAAGGGTGCAAAATCTTTTATTAATCTTTGAAAGATTTGCAGCGTTTGAAGCTAACCACCTGTGATGCTGAGGGTGTCTGCTGTGTGGCAGAGATTCCAAGGACCCTTTGGCTGTGAGAGATTTTTCATTTCTTCAGAAAACCAAAGGGATAGACTTGATATGTGAGGGTCTCAAGACAGTCCCTAAAGTCCTTCCTAGGAACACATAGGAGAACTCCCAGTGTTTTCCTGAAGGAGTGATGTACTGCATTCAGTTTTGGGCTCCCCAGTTCAAGAGGGACAGGAATCTGCTGGAGAAGGTCCAGCAGAGGGCTGCGAGGATGATGAGGGGAGTGGAGCACTGCCTGAGGAGGAGAGGCCGAGGGACCTGGGGCTGCTTAGCCTGGAGAAGACTGAGAGGGGATTTAATAAATGTTTATAACTATCTGAGGGCTGGGGGTCAGGAGGAGGGGGACAGGCTCTGCTCACTTGCTGCCTAGGATAGGACAAGGAGCAATGGATGGAAGCTGCAGCACAGGAGCACGTGGAACAGGCTGCCCAGAGAGGTTGTTGAGTCTCCTCCCCTGCAGACTTTCAAGGTCTGTCTGGATGTGTTCCTGTGTGACCTGAGCCAGATTGTGTGGTCCTGCTCTGGCAGGGGGTTGGACTGGATGGTCTCTTTGGGTCCCTTCCAACCCCTGACATCCTGTGATCCTGTTGTCCTGTGATCCTGTGATCCTGTGATGTGACTGCCCCCCTTTTCATCACCAAGTGCCTTTGTTTGGCTGTGTATATTTTAAGCAAAGTTGGGAAACATCCCATCATGGTTTTCCACCTGCTAAGGCTGAGCTTTTCCCAGCTGCAGAAAGCAAGGCTGAACAGCCTAAACTGCAAACTGGGCTTTGCAAACCCTTTCCTTTCCAGCTGTTCCTCACACGCAGTGGAAGGGGCTCCACAGGTGGACTCCAGACAATTACAGCTTGCTGCTTGCCCCAGGAGCAGCTGCTAAAACACTTCCACCTCCCATGTACAGCCCACACTGGCTGCCTGCAGCCTCAAATGGAAACACAATGTTGTTTTTCCAGTGGGCAGGAATGGCTTTTCCCTTGAAGGGGAAGAGCAAGCCCTGCCAGTCCCTCTCCTGCCATCAAGAGCCTCTGACTCTTCTCTGCTGTGACTGAACCACCCACGTGCTCACAGCACAGGAGGAACCTGTGGCTCACAGAATGGCCTGCCCTGAAGCACAGCCTGACAAAGATTTCTTCTTTTTATTTTAATCTTTGTTTTATTTTTTCCCCTCTGTGTGTGTAAGTCAGGAAGGTCTGCTTTTCTGCAGTCACTCTCTAAATGAGTTGACAAGCTCTGATCCTGAGATGGAAAGGCAGACTCCTCTGTTAGAAGGAGGTTTCACTCAGGTTAGAGGGAGCCTAGAATCTAGCTCCTGTTTTCACAGGAAGCTTTCACAGGTCTTCTAATGCAGTACACTGGAAGAGATTTTGTAGTAACAGGTTAAAAGTCCTTTTGGGGAAAGTGTCCCTTTCTGTTACTTTTAAGACCTATCAGCCTTGGTCACGCTAGGAGAGGTGCCCAAGGAGTGCTTTTACTGGCACTGATTGGAGGAGCAGTGGATTAGGCTGTGTCTGTATAATAGCAGCATAGCTTAGATCCCATTAAATTAAATTAGGCTCTCCATTAAATTAAATTAGACTCCTCTTTACTTCTTAGGCTCACCTGACATAAAGAAAATGAATTGCTGTGATTTACATGCTGCCTTGGCTCATACCATCTCTCAGCCTCGTGACATATAGGACATACACACAATTTAAATCCATGTAAAAGCAAGTAAATGAAGGTGGATTGAAGGAAACCCAAAAGGGATGCAGCTTTCACTAACTTATACATGAATTTGCCCTACTAGTCTCAGTCTGGGCAAAGAAGGTAAGCCTTGGAGGGCACAGCAGGGTGAAGGTCTTTCTCTACCCCTTCCCTCTCCATGATATGACCCTCCCTCTCTCTAGCAGATCTAGTCCTGTTGGCACTTCTGGGCTTTCTCCTTCATCCTGCTCCTGTGACAAGCACAAATTAACATTTTGTTTACTACAACTTGCCCAGGGAGGTTGTGGCTGCTCCCTCCTTGGAGGTGTTCAAGGCCAGGTTGGACGAGGCCTTGAGTAACCTGTGCTAGTGGGAGGGGGTTGGAAATAGATGATCCTTGAGGTCTCCTTCCAACCTTACCATTCTATGATTCTAGGAACTGCAGAAAAACTTTTAAAGTTTAGTTTATTTGTTAGCACTTTTGGTTCTTGTTTGCCTCCTGTGTGCCTGTGAAGCTGGGTAAAGCAAGACAGGATGCTTCATTTTGACTTTCTCCCTACTAAATATCCCTCTCCTGTTCTTATACAACAGCACAGTATATTACTAAGAAGTATTTTCTGCATTGGAGCAACTGTTTCCTGAAGCAGCTGGTACAGAAACATTCTGTTAAACTTAGGCTGTGGTTTATTTTTAAAGTTACTGCTCTACAATGTAAATTCTGACTCTGGAAATTTCCTTGCAATGTTTAATCAACCCTTGGGAAACGCATTTGCAGCAGCTGTTCTTTTGAAGCTGGCACACCAGATCAAGCTCTGTGTTAGACAAAGTGTGTTTCTCATAGCTCCGTTCAGATTAGTCAACGTTTAAAGGCTGAGTTAGATATCTTCCAGCTTCAGCAGTGCTAACAAGAGTCCTCTCCATCTGTGCCTTCAGCCTTTCAGGGCTTTAGAGAGCTGTAGAGGTTCAGTACTGCATCATGCACTAATTGTGTGTTTGCCTTGGCCATATTATCTTGCCTGGGCTTTGCCCTTTGTTTTTTCTTCCCATTCTTTCTTCCTACGCCTTCTTCTTTGTTCAGAGATGCCTACTTGCTAACAACTACATATCTGAGGGGGATATCATATTTCCACTATGTCTTTACAGTGAGGGTGGTGAGGCACTGGAACAGCTTGTCCAGGGAGGTCCTGAATGCCCCCTCTCTAGAGGTGTTCAAGGTCAGGTTGGCTGAGGCCTAAGCAACCTGGTCTAGTGGAAGGTGTCCCTCTCCATGGCAGGGTCCTTGGAGCTAGACGATCTTTAAAGTCCCCTCCATCATAAACCATTCTTTGAATCTATGAACCTATGAGGTTTAGCTTTGTCTGAGAGCCCTACTGTGTTAAGCTCCATGTCAGTGATGCTGGAGGGAGCTCAGTCTTCTTTAGAGCAATTACCTGCCTGTGTAGGGCTGGAAGAGGTGCTGCAGTTCTGCCCCAGGGAGCCGCAGGTACTGATTGCATCACAAGACCCTTTCTATTACATATCCTCTCTATCATTATTTTTTTTTCCATAAGAAAATATGAAAGATATATCCATATGCTCTCACGAGTTAAACAATACTCTGCCTCCTTGTGTTGTGGTGTACCCTTTCATTGCAAAATAACTGTCTGGGTTTACACAACACAGCATGAAATTGATTTCCTTTTTCTGCAGGCTTAAATTCAGGTGAAAGTGGCATTCAGTAATAATGACTCCTTACTGTTATATATATGGTTGTGTCAGTATCAGAACAGCTCAGTGTGTCTTCATCAGCATCAGTGAACACCTTTGGTTCCAAATGCAGCAATATGTGTAGAAACAGTTTCACTTTTAGAGGTGCAGAGAGCAAAACGCCTCTCCTGGGAGGCACCCAGTGTGAATTGTCCAGCAGCAGAAAAACTCAGGAGGTTTTAGGAGACTCCAGACTCGCAGCTGAGGGTCTCTTTCAAGACAGATGGATGTAAGTAAGCCATAGATACCAGTGAATGTTGACTACTGCTCTAGGCTTAAGTTCTGCTTGGCTGGTGAGCTGTGAGGCTGATAGCTGCTGCCTTGCTCACGTATGGTCCTGCAGATAACCAACGGCCCCAGCCCCTGCGTGCACAGAGCAGAACCAGAGCCCCTCTGTGCTGCATCTATAGAGGAAGATAACAGGCACGGCTGGTGAGAGTGTGGCAGAGGCAGCAAAGGATGCCACAGGAGTGATAACATTTGGCATTTGACAGCCAAAAGCCAAAGCCCTTCGGTGCATGGCAGGAGCCAGGAGGAGACCCCCAGCTGCTCTCCACAGTGGGGTCTGATCCTTACATTCTCCCCCTCCTTAGCCCCACACTCAGGTCAGCATGGGTTGTGCCATGAGGCACTCAGCTCACACAGCTTGGGATTTGTTAGAAGAGGAAAGCCTTTCTGATGCTTTTCAAGATCAGGAAGTTCTACCAACTTACAAAGGGTTGTCATTAGGGTTTGATTATTTATAATTCCTGAAACATAAAGAATTGATCTAAACCCTACCAAATTTTAAAAGTAACTCATGTCTGCTCTTGGTGTGAGAGAAAAGATTTAGTGGAAAATGTGAAGTAGAGACACAAAACACATTACAGCCTGGGTACAATGATAGTAAAGGGTTTGGGATTTGACCATACATATTCTTAGAAGTGATGGTACAAAGTGACCAGGCCAAGAGGTCGATAGGAAGGGAGAGGAGAGCAGGGCAAAGGATGCAAAAAAAATGAGCAACAGTACCCAGGTAGACACTCGCAAATGTTCAGATCTCCTCTGAGACCACAATTAGTGAGAGGAAAATGTGTGCCTTCAGAATTAAAACATTAATTGGAGCACTGACATTTAGGAAATAGAGCTCCTCCATGATTATTAGGTGGTAAACATGAAACAGTTTGTCCTATGTCCCAAGAAATAATATACCATTCAATGAGTGGTGTTCTTTGGCTCACCCTTTGTGTGCTGCCACACATACATTAGGGCTAAGCAACTTACAAAGTACCTAAGTCTTCCTAAAGGGTTTGGGGTTTTTTTTAATGTCCCTAATGAGTCTTCAAAATGCAGTCCATGTTTANAGATGGAACATTATCAATCTTTGAAAGTTATTAGGCAGAAGCAAACTGCTGAGTGCGTAAATATTTTATAGACCCTAAACTATTGAACAGTTATTGGAGCTGAGATTTAATCGCCATGACTTGACAAAATAACAACAACAACAAAAGAAGGGGACCGTAGTGAGAAAACAGACTTCAAAGCAGTACAGTGAAACCTTGGAGTCTATCCGGGGAGTCTGTTCCCCTCCAGTGCTGGTAATTGCTGTAATTCACTGACTTTAATGAAGTTGCTTTTTATTCACACTCAAAATGAGCCTGAAAATAATAAGGGTGCAAAATCTTTTATTAATCTTTGAAAGATTTGCAGCGTTTGAAGCTAACCACCTGTGATGCTGAGGGTGTCTGCTGTGTGGCAGAGATTCCAAGGACCCTTTGGCTGTGAGAGATTTTTCATTTCTTCAGAAAACCAAAGGGATAGACTTGATATGTGAGGGTCTCAAGACAGTCCCTAAAGTCCTTCCTAGGAACACATAGGAGAACTCCCAGTGTTTTCCTGAAGGAGTGATGTACTGCATTCAGTTTTGGGCTCCCCAGTTCAAGAGGGACAGGAATCTGCTGGAGAAGGTCCAGCAGAGGGCTGCGAGGATGATGAGGGGAGTGGAGCACTGCCTGAGGAGGAGAGGCCGAGGGACCTGGGGCTGCTTAGCCTGGAGAAGACTGAGAGGGGATTTAATAAATGTTTATAACTATCTGAGGGCTGGGGGTCAGGAGGAGGGGGACAGGCTCTGCTCACTTGCTGCCTAGGATAGGACAAGGAGCAATGGATGGAAGCTGCAGCACAGGAGCACGTGGAACAGGCTGCCCAGAGAGGTTGTTGAGTCTCCTCCCCTGCAGACTTTCAAGGTCTGTCTGGATGTGTTCCTGTGTGACCTGAGCCAGATTGTGTGGTCCTGCTCTGGCAGGGGGTTGGACTGGATGGTCTCTTTGGGTCCCTTCCAACCCCTGACATCCTGTGATCCTGTTGTCCTGTGATCCTGTGATCCTGTGATGTGACTGCCCCCCTTTTCATCACCAAGTGCCTTTGTTTGGCTGTGTATATTTTAAGCAAAGTTGGGAAACATCCCATCATGGTTTTCCACCTGCTAAGGCTGAGCTTTTCCCAGCTGCAGAAAGCAAGGCTGAACAGCCTAAACTGCAAACTGGGCTTTGCAAACCCTTTCCTTTCCAGCTGTTCCTCACACGCAGTGGAAGGGGCTCCACAGGTGGACTCCAGACAATTACAGCTTGCTGCTTGCCCCAGGAGCAGCTGCTAAAACACTTCCACCTCCCATGTACAGCCCACACTGGCTGCCTGCAGCCTCAAATGGAAACACAATGTTGTTTTTCCAGTGGGCAGGAATGGCTTTTCCCTTGAAGGGGAAGAGCAAGCCCTGCCAGTCCCTCTCCTGCCATCAAGAGCCTCTGACTCTTCTCTGCTGTGACTGAACCACCCACGTGCTCACAGCACAGGAGGAACCTGTGGCTCACAGAATGGCCTGCCCTGAAGCACAGCCTGACAAAGATTTCTTCTTTTTATTTTAATCTTTGTTTTATTTTTTCCCCTCTGTGTGTGTAAGTCAGGAAGGTCTGCTTTTCTGCAGTCACTCTCTAAATGAGTTGACAAGCTCTGATCCTGAGATGGAAAGGCAGACTCCTCTGTTAGAAGGAGGTTTCACTCAGGTTAGAGGGAGCCTAGAATCTAGCTCCTGTTTTCACAGGAAGCTTTCACAGGTCTTCTAATGCAGTACACTGGAAGAGATTTTGTAGTAACAGGTTAAAAGTCCTTTTGGGGAAAGTGTCCCTTTCTGTTACTTTTAAGACCTATCAGCCTTGGTCACGCTAGGAGAGGTGCCCAAGGAGTGCTTTTACTGGCACTGATTGGAGGAGCAGTGGATTAGGCTGTGTCTGTATAATAGCAGCATAGCTTAGATCCCATTAAATTAAATTAGGCTCTCCATTAAATTAAATTAGACTCCTCTTTACTTCTTAGGCTCACCTGACATAAAGAAAATGAATTGCTGTGATTTACATGCTGCCTTGGCTCATACCATCTCTCAGCCTCGTGACATATAGGACATACACACAATTTAAATCCATGTAAAAGCAAGTAAATGAAGGTGGATTGAAGGAAACCCAAAAGGGATGCAGCTTTCACTAACTTATACATGAATTTGCCCTACTAGTCTCAGTCTGGGCAAAGAAGGTAAGCCTTGGAGGGCACAGCAGGGTGAAGGTCTTTCTCTACCCCTTCCCTCTCCATGATATGACCCTCCCTCTCTCTAGCAGATCTAGTCCTGTTGGCACTTCTGGGCTTTCTCCTTCATCCTGCTCCTGTGACAAGCACAAATTAACATTTTGTTTACTACAACTTGCCCAGGGAGGTTGTGGCTGCTCCCTCCTTGGAGGTGTTCAAGGCCAGGTTGGACGAGGCCTTGAGTAACCTGTGCTAGTGGGAGGGGGTTGGAAATAGATGATCCTTGAGGTCTCCTTCCAACCTTACCATTCTATGATTCTAGGAACTGCAGAAAAACTTTTAAAGTTTAGTTTATTTGTTAGCACTTTTGGTTCTTGTTTGCCTCCTGTGTGCCTGTGAAGCTGGGTAAAGCAAGACAGGATGCTTCATTTTGACTTTCTCCCTACTAAATATCCCTCTCCTGTTCTTATACAACAGCACAGTATATTACTAAGAAGTATTTTCTGCATTGGAGCAACTGTTTCCTGAAGCAGCTGGTACAGAAACATTCTGTTAAACTTAGGCTGTGGTTTATTTTTAAAGTTACTGCTCTACAATGTAAATTCTGACTCTGGAAATTTCCTTGCAATGTTTAATCAACCCTTGGGAAACGCATTTGCAGCAGCTGTTCTTTTGAAGCTGGCACACCAGATCAAGCTCTGTGTTAGACAAAGTGTGTTTCTCATAGCTCCGTTCAGATTAGTCAACGTTTAAAGGCTGAGTTAGATATCTTCCAGCTTCAGCAGTGCTAACAAGAGTCCTCTCCATCTGTGCCTTCAGCCTTTCAGGGCTTTAGAGAGCTGTAGAGGTTCAGTACTGCATCATGCACTAATTGTGTGTTTGCCTTGGCCATATTATCTTGCCTGGGCTTTGCCCTTTGTTTTTTCTTCCCATTCTTTCTTCCTACGCCTTCTTCTTTGTTCAGAGATGCCTACTTGCTAACAACTACATATCTGAGGGGGATATCATATTTCCACTATGTCTTTACAGTGAGGGTGGTGAGGCACTGGAACAGCTTGTCCAGGGAGGTCCTGAATGCCCCCTCTCTAGAGGTGTTCAAGGTCAGGTTGGCTGAGGCCTAAGCAACCTGGTCTAGTGGAAGGTGTCCCTCTCCATGGCAGGGTCCTTGGAGCTAGACGATCTTTAAAGTCCCCTCCATCATAAACCATTCTTTGAATCTATGAACCTATGAGGTTTAGCTTTGTCTGAGAGCCCTACTGTGTTAAGCTCCATGTCAGTGATGCTGGAGGGAGCTCAGTCTTCTTTAGAGCAATTACCTGCCTGTGTAGGGCTGGAAGAGGTGCTGCAGTTCTGCCCCAGGGAGCCGCAGGTACTGATTGCATCACAAGACCCTTTCTATTACATATCCTCTCTATCATTATTTTTTTTTCCATAAGAAAATATGAAAGATATATCCATATGCTCTCACGAGTTAAACAATACTCTGCCTCCTTGTGTTGTGGTGTACCCTTTCATTGCAAAATAACTGTCTGGGTTTACACAACACAGCATGAAATTGATTTCCTTTTTCTGCAGGCTTAAATTCAGGTGAAAGTGGCATTCAGTAATAATGACTCCTTACTGTTATATATATGGTTGTGTCAGTATCAGAACAGCTCAGTGTGTCTTCATCAGCATCAGTGAACACCTTTGGTTCCAAATGCAGCAATATGTGTAGAAACAGTTTCACTTTTAGAGGTGCAGAGAGCAAAACGCCTCTCCTGGGAGGCACCCAGTGTGAATTGTCCAGCAGCAGAAAAACTCAGGAGGTTTTAGGAGACTCCAGACTCGCAGCTGAGGGTCTCTTTCAAGACAGATGGATGTAAGTAAGCCATAGATACCAGTGAATGTTGACTACTGCTCTAGGCTTAAGTTCTGCTTGGCTGGTGAGCTGTGAGGCTGATAGCTGCTGCCTTGCTCACGTATGGTCCTGCAGATAACCAACGGCCCCAGCCCCTGCGTGCACAGAGCAGAAACAGAGCCCCTCTGTGCTGCATCCATAGAGGAAGATAACAGGCACGGCTGGTGAGAGTGTGGCAGAGGCAGCAAAGGATGCCACAGGAGTGATAACATTTGGCATTTGACAGCCAAAAGCCAAAGCCCTTCGGTGCATGGCAGGAGCCAGGAGGAGACCCCCAGCTGCTCTCCACAGTGGGGTCTGATCCTTACATTCTCCCCCTCCTTAGCCCCACACTCAGGTCAGCATGGGTTGTGCCATGAGGCACTCAGCTCACACAGCTTGGGATTTGTTAGAAGAGGAAAGCCTTTCTGATGCTTTTCAAGATCAGGAAGTTCTACCAACTTACAAAGGGTTGTCATTAGGGTTTGATTATTTATAATTCCTGAAACATAAAGAATTGATCTAAACCCTACCAAATTTTAAAAGTAACTCATGTCTGCTCTTGGTGTGAGAGAAAAGATTTAGTGGAAAATGTGAAGTAGAGACACAAAACACATTACAGCCTGGGTACAATGATAGTAAAGGGTTTGGGATTTGACCATACATATTCTTAGAAGTGATGGTACAAAGTGACCAGGCCAAGAGGTCGATAGGAAGGGAGAGGAGAGCAGGGCAAAGGATGCAAAAAAAATGAGCAACAGTACCCAGGTAGACACTCGCAAATGTTCAGATCTCCTCTGAGACCACAATTAGTGAGAGGAAAATGTGTGCCTTCAGAATTAAAACATTAATTGGAGCACTGACATTTAGGAAATAGAGCTCCTCCATGATTATTAGGTGGTAAACATGAAACAGTTTGTCCTATGTCCCAAGAAATAATATACCATTCAATGAGTGGTGTTCTTTGGCTCACCCTTTGTGTGCTGCCACACATACATTAGGGCTAAGCAACTTACAAAGTACCTAAGTCTTCCTAAAGGGTTTGGGGTTTTTTTTAATGTCCCTAATGAGTCTTCAAAATGCAGTCCATGTTTATTTTTCATACAGTACTTTGATATCATGGTATTATGCACAGATTAGGAAACAGAACAAGAGAACTGTAGCAATGCATACTAATGCTGTACTGTTTAAGCTTGGCAAAAATACTGTTGAATATTTGCTTTTCCAAACTCTTAGCTTGAGCGAAGCAAAACCAAGGATGTAGCTCACAAAGACAACTCTATAAAGCTTCATTCTCGCTACAGCATGTGTTTTATATGGTCTTTAGTACTCAGTAATCTACTTTCTGGTTTCCTTCCAGGCCTCTTCATTGCTGTCTCTACTTGCTGCAGGAATCAAGTACTTGTGTACGTGGGAGGCATGGTGCAGCACGGATTTATCACGGAAAAGCAGAGCACTCCTTACTGGAGTCACACCGCTAATACCTCTGAAAGGCTGCAGGGCTTGTTGGAGGGGGCTTAAATCATCCACTGGTATTTATTTCAGCTTGAAGTTATGCATGCAAAATAGCCATAAAAAGGATGGCTCAATGAATCTTCCCTGCCCTGAACTTGCACTGCCCCTCCTAGCTGACCTGCTGTGGCGCAGACACGTGGCACACAACCTGTCCCATCCCTGCCCTCCCTTCTCCTATTCTCCCGGGTAAAGGACCGTGAGGAGAAGTTCTCAGCTGCCAGCTTGCTGTCTGTGTACTTCGAGACGTGCAAACCTCCATCTCAGACTTCATTCAGACTCCCTCTGCCCAGCCATCACTCACAGTGCCCGGGTCCCTCCTGCAGCCCCTTAGCCCCCCAGGCAGTGTCACTGCTGCCGCTGAAGCTGGGGGCTTCGCCGTCCTTGCCTTGCGCCGCTGCCTGAGGCAGTTGCTCCGTCTCAGCCCAGATGCTTCGTTTCAGAGGGGACGGCGTGATTCCTGTATACATTTGCCTTCTCAGTTTGTCAAGCACTTAAGTGCCTTTCATCTTGAAGTATCCTAAATGATAATATGCACTTATATAGCTCGAGCTCCTCTAATGAATGAGGTTCTTCATAAACACTCAGTAATTAGGCCTGGGAACAACTCTTTGCAGTGGTGCAGAGGGATGAGCTAGAGCTGCGTGGAGACAGGCAAGGTTCAGGCTGCCGGCTTAGACGTGCAGCAACCCAGCAGCCGCAAGGTGCTAGGAGCTGCATCTGCACCGAGGAACCCCTGAAATACAGCAGGAAAGAGCGTAGAAAACACAGACTTTCCCCCAGCAGTTTCTTACCACACGAATGAGAAGAGTGGAAACTGAAAAATTCCTGCTCCCTCAGTGCCTTCCTGCTCTCTCTGCCAAGAGCTCCTGGTGGCCCAGGCCAGTCCCTTGGCCCAGCACTGGTGCTGCAGGTGGTGGGATGGAGACCCTGGCACTGTTGCTAGGTCCCATGGGGCGAAGACACAAGACTCAGTCATCACAGCTGCCTGAGAAATTCATGTCCATTTTGACCAGAGAGGAACAAGAGGCTTCCAGACAAGCAACCAGCTTCAGATGTACATTCTTGAAAGAAATGAAAACAGGAAATGTCAATACAGCTGAGTGAGCATTTCCCATCGCAAAACATTGTAGCCAATGGGGGAAACAAGCTCTAAGCAGGTTTGCCTGCAGATCCTCCTGCTCTGGCTCTTTTTCTACCTTCCTCAGCACCACTATCATCTGTCACTGCCAGCTCTGCTGTGGGAATTTCCTTTCTCTCAGATTTTTCTGCACTGTGACAATCAGGAATTGTATCTATCACAATTGTAGCTTTCAGCTAAAGGAAAGGAACTCTTCTGCAAAGTCTTTCATTGTGTCTTCCACAGTATCTTTTTCAGAGATACAAGCAAAGCTACTTGTTTCAGTCAAAGGCATTGGTGCAGCTCAGATGTACACAGCTGCTACTTTTCCTCCAGCAGCACCTTAACACAACTTCCAGCTACAGAGCTACCTTTTGCCTGTGATCTTCGTCTCCTTGCTACATCTCTTGCTTTTTACTAACCCACAGGATTCAGGTCCCGTGCTGAGATGCACAGAGGACTGACAGTGTCTTGTTCCCATGATGACCATGAAGAAATTAATTTACCCATTTCTCCTTTTTCAAAGCCCCAATGTTACCCAGCCCAGCAGTACAGCAGGAGTGTGTTCTGCCTTGTTGGCACAGCAAGCTAAGAAACCATGGAGGCCCTGAGGGAAGCCTGCCCCCATGATATTCCCAACTCTCCTGTGTCTTTGCTAGTGCTGCCAGGGTCCCTTTTTGCTGGCTTGGTCCTGACCACCCTCCTGCCCTGTGGGAATGGTCCACTCATGCAGTTTAGGAGCTTCTTGCTACAGCTTTTAATTGTTTTGCTCTTTTGTTCTCCTGCCAGCTCCCCTTTTCATCGCCTTCCCTCTGTGCTGAGAGTTTTTCCTGCTCTTTCAGCCCTTCTCTCTGCCTTTGCTCAGCTCAGCAAGCCCTGGGCCTGCCTCAGTTCCTGGCAGTAAGGGTCACCAGCCCTGTTCCACTGCCCCTGGCACACACTCATCAGCAAACTTGCACTAATGTTTTTCTTTGCCTCCTTTTCTCTCCCCTCCCTCTCTCTTGAGGTGGGATCTGTCTTCCCTAATAGCAGATAGTGTGAGCAGAGAGAAACCAGACTCGAGGCAAAATTCCCATTAACTTCAGTGGGGGCAGGTTTTCACCTCAAGTGTTTCATGTTCTGGGTGCTGGACAACAACATGAAAGGACTCCACACTAGTAAAACCTGAGCTGCCACAGCCATTCCAGCCAAGCAAATGCAGATGCAGTTCCTGGTGCCCCCTCCAAGCCCCTCAGCATGGCCACGCATGCTCTTTCCAAGACCTGTGCAGGTCGTTAATCTGCCCTCTTGGCTGTTTATTGTCACTACCTTGGCAGCTATTGCTGAGTGCTTAGTTACCTCTGCAGAGCCTGAGCTGGGCTCTGATATTTGCCACTACTGCCCAGCACTACCTTGAACCTTCTTGACTTTCAAGTGTGCTCCACTGCAGTCCAGCCTTCCACATCTTGTTTGTGTTATTGCTACTGACAGGGCTTTACAAGACTCTTTGGTTGCCTGAGTCCTCCTGGATGTGTTGTGCTACTCCCCTGGCTTCCTGGGACATTCATGTCCTCAGCACTTCTGAGTCAAATCAGTTAATTCTTTAGATCTTGCTATGTCTTCCTTGTTCTCCTCATTGCTTTCCAGCTTCCTTCTCCTGATTTGTCTTTGGTTCTATCTCCACTGCTGCCCTGAGTACCAGCTATGCCCCCTGTGTCACTACAGATCACACTGATGGCTGTTGCCTGATAGTTGTTCTTCCACTTGGTCACTGTCCTGTGGTGGCTTTACCCTGGGCTCCTTTCACTGCTGTGAGCTCTGGCTGATTCCATTGTCACTGTGCCCGTGGCTGCTGGCAGCCTGTCTGTCAGCTCACCCTGGGGTCTTGATTTTCCTGCTCCTCAGTCTCTTGCTTTGCTGCTGTTCAGTCCCTGGGAGGGTTGCTGCAAGAGCGCAGCATTTCCAGGTAGACTTCTCTTCTTGTCTGTGCAGGTTTTGCTCCTGGCTCTTTACTGTCACTCCTGCCTTTCACTTGTTTTGTAGGTGCCCAGGGGAAGAGGTCTTGTGCTCAGATTCCCATGGCACTGAATAATTTGAATTTTGCTGCAGTGTATTACAACCTACTGTCTGAGGAAATGTACTTTGTGCTTCGTGATCTTAGTTCTTGCCTGAGTGCCATCCACGCAGGCCACTTTTTAGAAAGAGAAGTAACAATTTAATATGGCCATGTAGCTCCTGTCTTTAAAATTGAAAAAGTCAGCTCTGACTCTATTTTAGTGCTGGTATTTTCCTGGCCTGATCACCTGATGATCTCTTTGTTTGATGTACATCAGCTGAGCATCCCAGTCTGGTTGGCAGAGATACTCACTGAACTGACTGCACGGCCATCTCCTGATGGCAGTCTGCTGGGACTCCTGCTCTCACTATTGCCATGACCACAGATGGTCTTCTTACCAAGCAGCAGGAGTAGTTTCTTTGATGTTATCTCTTTAAAAGTAGCCATGAGCTGCCTTGCTATAGAACCCAGAATTCCTCAATGCTTTGGTAGATTCCCAAACATTCCCACTCAATGCTGAGAGTAATAGAAAGAAAATAAATTTTAAAAGCTGTGTTCAATTTCTTCTTTTCATGACCATGGCCATGGCATTCAGGTTTGCCTCCCACTTGTCCCCTACTCAAAGTATCTTTTGCCTGGGAATCCAGCACTGATGCATCCCAACTCTCTACCTGATTTAGAGCTCATTTACTAGTCCCACAACCTGCAAACTGCACTTCTGAAGCATGGGGGCCAAAGCTGGGAGAACAAAGGGGATGACACACAAAGGTGTTGCACCTGCAGTGAACACTGAGCCATCTGCACACAGATTGACCTTTTCCTGCTTTCTCCAAAATATTCTGCTTTGCAGGCTGTTTTCCTGCCCCAGCTTCCAAGTAGGTTCATATATCCAGAGTCTAACTTGAGACCTCCTACTAGCATGACCTCCTAGCTTGCAATCACTCATCTTAGTAAAACATTCCTCCAAGATAGTCTGGCTCTGTTTCACAAATAGGGAACCAAACAGCCCAAAAGTGCAACTCTTGCCTTGGGGGTGGGGTGGGGGG
>WBNM01021234.1:6662-19864 GCA_013399055.1 Ramphastos sulfuratus | reverse complement strand
CTCTGCAGTGTGAGGGTGGTGAGCTGAGGGTGGTTTCTCTTCCCAAACTCCATCCTTTCCTGAAGCAGATGGGGCTGAAACACACTCCACACTCAGAAGAGAAAATGAAAACATGACCTGGCAAGCATCAGAAGGCTCCCCCAGCCTTGTCTTCTCCAGACACCCACATGTCAGTGCCACACAAACAAGAGCTGCCAGTGTGGGAGACTTTGGGGCAACCTTCCAGAGAGACAGGAGAAACAAACAGCAAAGCAAGAGAGCAGCAGCAGCATCCTAACAGCTTGCCTGGGAGAGTCAATATTGACTGGGGAGCTGGAAAAAGCCAGCTCATCCTGCTCCTTTTGGGGAGGGCAGCCCTGGCACAGAGGAGCCCTCCCGAGCCAGCAGGCACTCTGCTTACAGAACACTGCAGGCTTCTCAGCAGGCACTGCTGGCAGGTAGCAGTGGGCAGCTGAGCTGCACAACGCCTCCATTCACACGGAAAGGAGTCCCAGAGTCTGTCTCATGCCTCTGGAGAGCAAGCCAGAGACAGGCAAGGAATTCAGATGGCACCAGGGATCAGCTGGGTTGGGTTCACCTCCCTGTGCTAGCAGAGAGAGCAGAGTCCCAGCAGCAGTGCTCCAGCAGCGCAGGAAGCTACACCCAGCTCCTCCCTGCAGCCTGCTCTGCCCTCTTTTGTCAAGGAGCCCTTTCAAGGGGCCGAGCAGCTCAGCTTTTGCCTGCACCAGCTTTCTTTAGCACCTTTTTTTGCTGTCCAAGTACCATCAGCATTTCAGTCAGCCGGTGGAGAACTGGACAGAGCTATTTAGGGCACAAAACCCAAGCACAAAAGCACAGCAACAGCTTCCAGCCCCACACTCTCAGGAACTAAGTCCACAGGGGTGCATCTGTGAACTCACAGCAAAACCCACCCAAATTCACACTCCTCTTGCCAGTGCCACTGCGGTGCTCTGTGTGGTGACTGCCAGGCAGCCAAAGCAGAAAGAAGGGTTTGAGGGGGCTGGAAGGCAGCTCCAGAGCCACCTGCCTCTCACAGGCATCACAGCCACTGAGTGGAAGCTCAGGCACACACACACTGCTGTGCTGCAAATCACCCACCCAGCAGCCAGGCCAGGCCAGAAATGACACTGCAGAGGCAGCCCCAGGAACCCTGAGCTGGTTGGCAAGCACCCTGGGATCCTTTCTTCAGGAGAAGATCCCTCCCTGCCCAAATACCATGGGATGGATGTTGTAGTTTTTTATCATGTCAGCAAGGAAAGAAAAGGTCCTGCAGTTAGCAGCTCTGCTTTGTTCTCCACATTGGCATCAAAGGTAGGAATCAGCCCAACCATTTCCTCCCTAAGTCACTACAATTCTCTCAGCTGCCTGTGGCCAAAAGCCTGCATGAGGACTGCACCAATCCCTTCACAACGACTCCCATCTCTGCTGGGAAAGACACAGCCTTGGATCCTGGACCAGATCCACAGGAGGACAACTCTGGATTTTAGAGTGCCAGGAAGGGAATGCACTCATTAGTGAATGCTGCAAGGCAGAGTGCAGGGAGCCTAATGGAAAGGGGGAGANGACTGGCTGAGCTTTGGAGGTCCCTGCCAGCCCCTGGCACTCTGTGATGCTGTGAAGCAATTCATTGTTGGTTTTCCTTACAGAGCTGCAGTGCCAGTCAGTGTTGACCCTCTGAAGAAAAACAGCATCCAGAAACAATCCCAACCAGGCAGGAAAGGTTCCTGGGCTGCTTTAAGCAAAGGAGAGGAGTCTGTGCTTTACTTTGCCTTGCCAGAAGGTCCCAGTTCAGCTTCTCATTTCTTCTGCCTTCCAGCAAAGAGAGCATCCCCCCAGGAAGGGAGAAGGGAAACCCTTGGCATGGTGGAGTGGCACCAAGCTCTGTCACTGCAAACCTTTCTGCTCCCTGCAGGATTTCAGGCAGGGGACTCTGCTCTCAGGCCAGCACCCAGGGTTTGAAGGCAAGAAGCCTGCAGCTCTCTAGCCTCATGCATGCCAGCTACAGGCTCCTTTGCCCCTCCACAAGCCTCCAGCACATCCTGGCTGTCCTGTGCCTGTCTCACTTTGCACAGAGAACAACACAGAGCTGTGCAGCTCTGGGGCTTCCATCTACAGCAGAGCATTACCTGCCAAGGGCAGGTAGGAAGAGCAGCCCTGGGCTCTGGCAGAAAGCTGAGCCCAGTCCTGTGGATCAAACACTGAGTGCAAAAAACACAACCTCAGCTCTGCAAGGGAAGATAAAGCAGAGCTGGAAAACAACTGGAAAAGGCAGAGAGCAGCAGCACAGGCAGGAGAGTGGAAGGAATTTGTGTTGGGTACATTTAGCATGGGGGGAAGATTGCTGCTTCATGGGGAGGGGGAAGCTGCCAGCTGCCAGCCTTGACTGAGGCAGCAGAACTGCTGGGCCAGATGGATCCTCATGGGCTCCACCTGCACAGCACAGCCCAGAGGCCTGCTGCAGAGCTGCTTGGAGCTGGCTTTGGGCAAGCCTTAAGCCTGTTGCTCCTCCAGGAAGGCAAAGAGCTGCTGCCCTCCCTGTTTCTTGGGGGACTGCAGGGTGTTGGTGGGGCTGAGTGGGGACCTGGCCCCAGTAGCTCTGTTTCAGCCACCAAAGCAGCTCCTGCCTACACACTGGCAAGTCCCCTGCCCAGCTCCTTGCTGCTGCTCTTCTCTCAGGCTGGCATTTGGCAGCCTGCTGACACCTCATTAGCACAGCCAGGACTGAAGAGCAAGGAGGATGAGTTCAGGTGGGAAGAAGCAGCAACAACAGCAGGGGCAGGCAGATTCTGGAGAAGCAGAGAACCTTTTTTCTTGCCAGAGAGGAAAGAATGGATATTTATAAGCAAACCTGTCTCTAAGGCAGCAGTTTCCAGAGTCTAATAATAGGGTTTGGACTTGTTTATTGCATGATTCAGATGGCATTGCATAAAGATGCTGGAGAGCTCCTGCCTGTCCCCAGAGCATGTTCCTGAGAAACTGGGAGTTAGAGGAGGGCCTGAGCCCAGCTGCAGTGGATCCAAGCCAGCAGGGTACTGGCACATTGTGTCCCTTCAGAGGTGCAGTCAGAGCCAGCAGAGATGCTGGAGCAAACAGAGCAGAAGCACAAAAGCCTCCTCCCTGAACCAGTCACCCATCTGCTCCCTGCCTTGAAGCAGCAAAGGCAGCAGCCAGGGAGCCCAATAACTCTTGCTTGGCACACCTGCAGCAGCACTAAGCAGAGCCATGGGGCCCACTGTGGATGTGGAGTGCTGAGGCAGGACTGCAGCAGTGGAAGCAATGGCAGGGCCGTGGCAAGCTGCCTGCCCCAGAGCCAAGGTGAAACCCCAGCTCTGCAGACCACCACTGCTCTGCCTTGGCCACCACCCAGCTGCTCACAGCTGATCCCATGGGCAGCTGCTTACTAACTGCCCACAAAGCTCACATCCAGGGGCCCTGCTCCTGTCTGTTGCTGAGTCAGGTACAAGGTGTTGCAAGTGCAGCTTCCCCAGGCAGGGAGGAGGAGTACAAACCAGGAAAGGTCAGAACCAGCCTCCTCTTTGTGGCAGGGAGCAAGCAGGGCTGTGGTGTGCAGCACAGAGCAGCACCTGGGCAGCATGTTCTGGGGCAGGGGAACTGCAGAGATCCACTCAACACCCTGCTCCTTGCTGGGCAGAAAGTCTTTGCAGGCAGCCCATTGCAACACAGGGCAGAGGAAGCTTCCCAGAGGATTCCTCTTTGCTCACTCCAGCCAGGACCAGTGCTGCAGCAAGGTGGACAATTAGAAACCAGAGAAGGCCAGAGCAGCATTGCCTGTGCTGGGGGGGGACACAGGAGCTGCTTTTTCTCTTTCCAAGGGTGCTGGAAGCCTCTTTTGTTGGTCATGGTTAAACCTTTGCCCAGCAGTTCAGCTGCCAGGCAGGACTGGGGGCCTTTCAGGATGTGCTGCATGAGAAGCCAGACTGCAGCCTGGAGTCAGGCACTCAGCCACATGCACTTGTTGGGAGGACCCCAGCAGGGCTCTGCCTCTCCCTCCAGCCTCAGACCTTGCTGCTCCTAACTGCCCAGCTCTGCTGGCACTCACAGAACCAGAATCACAGACACATGCACAGCCCCTCAGGAGCACCAAGCCCAACACAGAACCCTGCTCTACAAGATTGACCTTAAGCCATAGCCCCAAGCACCACATCCAAACCATCTTTAAACACCTCCAGACCTCCAGCCTTGCACAGCAGCTGCCCTCTGGATGGAGAATCTGGACAGGAAGGCAGCAGAGGACTGCACTGATCAAGAGCCCTGCTAGGCTGCCATGCTTTTGCATCCTGCACATCCATCCTGACCTTTTTTTTCCCCTGCTGCTTAGCAGCCACAGCTGGAGTTTGCAGAGCAGACAGATGGGGCCTCATTAGTGCCTCTCCAGGCGAGCAGACAGAGACTTGTGCAGCTCCTCCCGGGAGCATGCACTGAGCCTCAGCTGGGCTGGGACGATGCTCAGGCTCTGACAGATGCTGGAGGGAGAAGAAATTCACAGCTCTTCCCTCCAGCAGTGCCTGGAGAGCTAGGAGCAAAAACCCACCCAGGGCCTCTCTCCACTGCTACTCTGAGCCACAAAGCAAACACAACCTGCTGACTGCAGGTGCACCCCAATGCTCTGCTTCTGAGGTTAGCACAGGGAGCAAGGGAGGAGCTGCCACCAGCAGGGCCACAACCAAGAGCTGCCTAAGCTTTGAGGGGAGAGGAAAGAGCAGATCCCTTCAGCATCACCCAGAGGCTGCAGGGTCTGCTTTAGAAACCCCCTCCCCACCATGCTCTGCAGCCCTCTCAGTGGAGCATGGCAGTGGAAGCACTTCCCTGTTCCCACGGACAGGAGTTGTCTCTGAAGTGACAGAGCAGCTCCCAACACACCACGGAGCTGTCCTGGCAGCACTGTGCAGAGCTGTGAGCCACACCTGAGAGCTGGCCCCTGCCATCCCCAGCTAAGCCAGCCTGAAGCCTTCCCAAGCCTCAATGCAGCCCTCAACATTTTGTTCAGGTCCAAGGGATCTGCTCCACACACCAACACCTCTGCCCCTGCCTCCCCACACCCTCTGCTGCCTTCCCAAAGAGTTCACTTCCAATCATTCTCCTACAGAAACAAGACAAAAACCTGCAGGTAGGAAGAAAGTCTGAGCCAAGGACAGCTTAAGGATCAGCTCTGTGGGGATTCACAGACTGCACCAGGTTGGAAGGGACCCTCTAAAGCCAGCAGGGACACCTCACACTACATCAGGCTGCCAGGGATGCAGTGCCCATTGAACACTNTCACACTAGATCAGGCTGGCCACAGCCTCATCCAGCCTGGCCTTAAACACCTCCAGGGATGAGGCTTCCACCACCCCCGTGGGCAACTCCTACCAGGCTCTCCCCAGCCTCACTCTGAAGGACAAACATCCTCAGGACCATGTTCTAGTTCAGGAGTGCCCTCTTCTGACATGCCCCAAGCCCAGGCAGGGCTGCTGGCTCAGGCTAGATGGGGCTGACCAATTTAGACATTTGCAGGTGAACCACAGGAGCAGGCAGGAGAAAAAAGCAGGAGCAAAACTGCCACGGACCTTAAGTGCTGCTGCAGCAGACAGGCAGCAGCAAACAGCTCTGAGAGTGCCAACAGCACTGCTGCTGCTGTTTCCTCAGGGACCCACAGGCTGGCTGACTCCAGACAGGGTGGAAGTGGCAGGCTCTCAGTGTGCCAGCTCTGAAGAATGCCATGAGGATGCCTCCTTTCTCCAGAGCTAGCCAGGAAGGAAAGGAAGAATCCTTTCTCCAAAGACAGAGAGGGAGACCCAAGTGGAGGAGCCTCAGGTTTGGGCACCTCAGCCCTCCCTGCCTGAGGCAGCTCTAGGAAGGGAATCCAGTTGAGGCAGCTCAGCAGCTTGTGGCTTGACCCTTTACTCACCAACCACCAGACTTTATTTGGCTTTTAATAGAGCTGGCAAATGAACTGTCCCCAACCTGCCTCCTCAGGCTGACATCAGCTGTTTGCTGGCATTCAGATCTGGAGAGCCACAGAATGGGTTGGTTGGAAGGGACCTTAAACATCACCCAGCCCCAAGCCTCCTGCCATGGGCAGAGACACCTCCCTCATCCAGCCTGGCACTGAGCACCTCCAGGGAGGTTGTGGAGCACAGAAGCACAGAATGTGATCTTTGATCACATTCTGTGCTTCTGTGCTCCACAACCACCCTGGGAAACCTGTGCCAGTGTCTCCTCACCCTCCCTCTCTGTGCTCCACAACCACCCTGGGAAACCTGTGCCAGTGTCTCCTCACTCTCAAGAGCTTCTTCCTCATCTCCAGCCCCAATCTCCCCTCCTCAAGCTTCCTCATTTAGAGTCAAAGCAAAGAGCAACACCATCAGAATCCCCTCCCCGCCAGCCTGCTGGCAAAAGCAGAAAAGCAAACTCCTTTAAAGTACCTTTTAAAGTGTTTTTTTTGTCTCCACTCTTTGGTCCAAACTTCTTCCCCCAGCTGAAGGTGAGCCAGGCAGGCAGCTCCTGCAGTCAGGCTCTGGTGCTCACACTCCTTGTGCTGCTCACTCCACCAGCTCTGTGTTTCCTGCTGATCTGCCTGGGATCGATGGCTTTAGGCTCTCAGCACTGCAGAGGGCACAGCAGCCCTGACTTGAGATGATGAAGGCAGCCCCCAGCATCTCCTAGCATCAACCTCACCTGTGGCTCAGCCTTTCTCACCAGGAGCAGCTTCATCTCCCTTCCAGTGGTCTCAGCTGGGATCAATAAATGGTCTGTGCTAAATTCTCTGCCCATGACCACAATTATGGGCTAGCAGGGACTGGCTCCTTTACCTGCTGCCAGGGAGGCTGCTTCAGAGACACTAAATAAGCAGCAACTTGTAGGCAGACTCCATCTGGGACCTCACATGAGTTGCTGAGTCAAGCACTGAGGCTCCCAACTGAGATCAGCATTAAAATGTGATCTGCTTTTGTCCTGGGTGGGAGAAACCCAACCCTTGGCTTCACAAACAACAAAAGCACTCTGCTGCCATTAAAACAGGTAATTGGCTCCCCTCCTGAGTTGGGGTTCCCCCCAAAAGCATAGATTTAGCCTACAAAGTGTCTCCTGGACACTTTCAAGGGGCTGAGAAGAGAGCTGGGGACAGACTTTTGAGCAGGGTCTGTTGTGACAGGACAAGAGGTGAAGGTTTGAACTCAAAGAGGGAGACTCACATCAGGGAGAAGAAAACTCTTCACCACGAGGGTGGTGAGACCCTGGCCCTGCTTGCCCAGGGGAGTGGTGGATGCCCCATCCCTGGGCTCATTCCAGGGTAATTTGGGCTCTGGGCAGCCTGCTCTAGGTGCAGCTGTCCCTGCTGATTGCAGCTGGCTTCAATTAGGACCTTGAAAGGTCCCTTCCAACCCAGGCCAGTTTGTGACTTCATGACTCCATGGGCACCCTACTTAAGGCTTCCAGAAGAGCTTGGAGTGGCCTTGCAGGATCTGAAGGGGGCTGCAGGAAGGCTGGGGAGGGACTATTGACAAGGTCTGGGAATGGCAGGACAAGGGAAATGGGTTTGAAGTGGCAGAGGGGAGCTTGAAAGTGGATGTTAGGAGGAAGTTGTTTGCAGTGAGGGTGGTGAGACACTGGCACAGGTTGCCCAGGGAGGTTGTGGAGCACAGAATCACCCAACGTGATCTTTGATCACGTTGGGTGATTCTGTGCTCCACAACCTCCCTGGAGGTGTTCAAGGCCAGGTTGGAGGAAAAAAAAAATCATCTGAGGATAGTGGAGGGGCAGGAGAAAAAAAAAAAGAAAGGCTGAGCTGGATTTCCCCAGTGCCACACTGCAAGCTGGAGCAGAACTTCCATGCTGCCATTCCTTTTTATTTCCCACTTTTCCCTGCCCTAGCAGCTACTTAGAGATGGAGCAGCAGGGGTAATGTGCTGGTAGGTGGCTGCTGGGCTTCCAAAGGGTTTCTTCCCAACAGGTTGTGTGTAGGCAGAGCAGAGGCCTGGCACTGCCAGCAGCTGCTGCACCCTTTCCACAGCTGGCAGCTCACAAACCACTTCATGGGAAACGTTTATTAGTGAACCTTTACAAGCAGAGCCTTTCAAAAAGAGAGCTGGAGATGGCTTTGCAGGCAGCTGGCCCAGAGTGGCAGCAGAGGGTTTGGGGTTGGCTGCCCAGGGTGTGTTGCTACCCTCCCATTTTCCTCCTGGTGTGCTTTGACCTCCGGGGTTTCAGAATGGTGTAGTTTGCATACCAGGTGTGCTGCTCCGACAGCAGGGGGATGTAGAATGCACGCAGCAGCCTCGAGGACCTGAAAGCAGAAAGGAAAACGCCAAAGCATCCTTTGAGTGCTCCTTTGCCAGAGTGCTCAAAGGGACACAGAGGAGGCTTAGCAAAAGGGTTGGGCTGATGAGGCAGTGACAGGAGGGACGCTGCTGGGCCAGGGGTAGAGAGGCAGAGAACCACAAAGGCAGAGATGAGAGCATCACAGAGGCAGAGAATCACAGAATCAGAGCATCACAGAGTCATAGAATCAGAGAATCACAAAGGCAGAGAATCAGAGAGTCATAGAATCAGAGAATCACAAAGGCAGAGAATCAGAGTCATAGAATCAGAGAATCACAGTCATAGAATCAGCATCACAGAGCATCAGAGCCATAGACTCAGAGCATCATAGAATCAGAGAATCAAAGAGTCATAGAGAATCACATAGAATCAGAGCATCACAGAATCAGTCATAGAATCAGGGAATCAGAGAATCAAAGAGTCAGAGAATCAGAGAACCACAGAATCAAAGAGTCATAGAATCAAAGAATCAAAGCATCACAGAATCACAGTCACAGAATCAGAGAATCAAAGCATCACAGAACCACAGTCACTGAATCAGAGAATCAGAGAATCATTTCAGCTGGAAACCCTCTAAGATCACTCAGTCCAACCATCAACCCAACACCACCACCATGGCCACCAAACCCTGTCCCCAAGTGCCAGGGCCACCCATTTCTTGAACCCCTCCAGGGATGAGGACTCCCCCCCCCCCCTGGGCAGCCTGTGCCAATCCCTGACCAATTTCCACTCTACAAGTTCATGAACGTGAAGCTGGTGGGAGCACAGCTGGCTTGTGCCAGCATCACCAGTTTAAGGGCAGCAGCCTGCCCAAGGTCTTCAGCCCACTAACTGTCCCAGCAGGATTAAGGGGGAGAGAGGGCAGGAAGGTTCTCTAATTCCTGAAAGAAACTTAGATCCTGAGTACCTGCCCAAAAAGCTGCCAGCAGAGCCCCGTGGGCCCTTGGCACCACACAGCCAGGCAGGCTCTGCTTCTGAGGGCATGCTGTGAGGATGAAAGACAGCAATGGTGCATTTAGCTCCTGGCATCTCTTTCTGTCCAATCTTTCTGGCTGCCTTCTTCCTCCACACATGTCTGAAGGGCAGATAAAAGCTTCCATGGGCACTGGCACTCTGAAGTGTTGCTCTGGTGCTGCTCTCCTCTTGAGGGCATTGAATTCAAAGAGGGTTGGACTGCTCCAAAGCCTCCGAGGCAGCTTGCTGCAGGCTGCCAGCATTCACTCCGTGCCCTGCTGGTGCTCTAAGCTGGCACTTCGCAGCACTTTGCAACAATTGGACCAGTGGAGTGCTCAAGCAGGGAGGGTTTAATGGCTGCAGCAAATGAGTACCTTTTGTTTGGTCGCTAATTCCTGGAGCTGTGCTAGCTGAGCACATTTGAAATGCAGGCATTCCCTGAGCAAACTAACAGGGAGAAGCCAAGTTTCAGTGGATGCCCTTCAGCAGCAGCAGCACTAAACCTTGCTAAGGGCTTCCAGAATCTGAAACCAGGCCTGGGTTGCTTCCTCAGCACTGAAGGTGATTCTCCTTTCTCTCTTTAGAATCAACTTGCTGGTAAACTGTCAGCCTCTGACTGACCTAAGTCTGATTCCAACCACAGAAAGCTTGGAAAAGCAGCAGCAGCAGCACTCAGATTTAATTCAGAATCACTGAAATGTTTGGGTTGGAAATGTCCTCTAAGATCACCCAGTCCAGGCCTCAACCCAACCCCACTATGGCCACCAAACCCTGTCCCCAGGTGCCATTGCCACACATTTCTTGAACCCCTCTAGGGATGGGGACTCCACCACCTCCCTGGGCAGCCTGTGCCAATTCCTGACCACTCCCGAAGGAATTTTTCCTCCTCTCCAACCTAACTCTCCCCTGGCACAACTTCAGGTCATTTCCTCTCCTTCTATCACCTCAAAATAGGGAGAAGAGATCAACCCCCACCTCACTGCAACCTTTCAGGTCTCTCCTCTGGAGCAGGCTGAGTGGGCAGGGGTGGCAGACAGGTCCAGAATGTACCTACTGGTCAGTGCCACTCACACAGCCTTGCTGGTGACACAGCCCAGGTTCTGCACACTCAATTCAAGTCACTTCTCCAGAAGAAAGCTGGATTGTGTCTTGCTTACTGCCAGGCAGCAGAGGCTGCCTTTCAAAAATGCAGTCTCAAGAACAATGTCAGGAAGTGCCCCTCTGAACCTCACCTCCCTGCAGCCTCACTGCTAATCCATCAGAGGACAAGCAGCAAATCATCTCCTGCAGCCTGGAGCAAAAAGCACCCAGGAATGGGCTGGGTACAGCTACCCTTGCATAACCACAGCAGCACCTGGGCAGCAGATGGAGAGGAGGTTCTGCCACTTTGGTGAGACCTCACCTGGAGGTCCAGCTCCGGGGCCCTCAGCACAAGGAGGACATGGATGGAGCAGGTCCTGAGGAGGGCCACAAAAATGCTGAGGGGGTTGGGGCAGCAACTTCCTCCTGGAATAGAAACTCAGCCTGGACACAAGCAGAAGGCTTCTTCCTCTGCTGCTGCTGCTGCTGCTGCCTGCGTGGGAACAAAGCCCTGGGAGAGAACCTAGAGCTCAGCAGGTCATGAGAGAGCTTTAAACTCAGCCAGGGACCCTTTACCTCCTCTCACCTCCCTGTGTCAGGCTCAGCAGCCTCAGACAGCAGATGGCACGTGGCAGGGGCTGGGATGGCAGCTGCCAGGGAATGCAGATAATGTTCTATTTGCATGTGCTGCTAAATTTGTCCCCCCGAGACTGGCAGTGTGTGCAGCCTCCATCAGACAGAGCTGCCTGGCAGGATGCTGGCAGCAGGATCAAGGCCATGAAAGCTCCAAGCTGGGCAGCTAAGGCTCTAGTGCCATGCCACAGAACACTGATGCAGCCAGGCTCTTGCACTGCTGGGCTCCAGGCTGGAGCCAAGCAACTGGCAAATTGCTGTGGGAGGTATCCCACAGGCCAGGGAGAGGGCATCTGAGATCTCTGCCATTTGTTTGGGTCTGCTGCAGCACCCAGAGCAGCTCCCAGTCAGGACAGGGGTGCCCAGGTACCAGTACCCTTGGCACCCAGAGCAGCTCCCAGTCAGGACAGGGGTGCCCAGGTACCAGTACCCTTGGCACCCAGAGCAGCTCCCAGTCAGGACAGGGGTGCCCAGGTACCAGTACCCTTGGCACCCAGAGCAGCTCCCAGTCAGGACAGGGGTGCCCAGGTACCAGTACCCTTGGCACCCAGAGCAGCTCCCAGTCAGGACAGGGGTGCCCAGGTACCAGTACCCTTGGCACCCAGAGCAGCTCCCAGTCAGGACAGGGGTGCCCAGGTACCAGTACCCTTGGCACCCAGAGCAGCTCCCAGTCAGGACAGGGGTGCCCAGGTACCAGTACCCTTGGCACCCAGAGCAGCTCCCAGTCAGGACAGGGGTGCCCAGGTACCAGTACCCTTGGCACCCAGAGCAGCTCCCAGTCAGGACAGGGGTGCCCAGGTACCAGTACCCTTGGCACCCAGAGCAGCTCCCAGTCAGGACAGGGGTGCCCAGGTACCAGTACCCTTGGCACCCAGAGCAGCTCCCAGTCAGGACAGGGGTGCCCAGGTACCAGTACCCTTGGCACCCAGAGCAGCTCCCAGTCAGGACAGGGGTGCCCAGGTACCAGTACCCTTGGCACCCAGAGCAGCTCCCAGTCAGGACTGGGGTGCCCAGGTATCAGTACCCTTGGCACCCAGAGCAGCTCCCAGTCAGGACAGGGGTGCCCAGGTACCAGTACCCTTGGCACCCAGAGCAGCTCCCAGTCAGGACAGGGGTGCCCAGGTACCAGTACCCTTGGCAGAGCTGGAGCCACACTGCTGTCTGGAGCTCAACACAACTGCTGACAGCTACTTCTTGGGCTGCCAGAGAAAGCAACTCAAAGCCCAGTCCTGCTCATGCCAGTGGAGGCTCTTCAGGAAGGAACGCAGGGCACTGCTAAGTGAAGAGGTGCCAGCTGCCCCTGCCAGGCTCACACACTGGCATGGAAAGGAAGCAGTTAGGTACAGGAAGTGGTGAGAGCTGCATCCTGCACACGTGGAGCTCTTATCCCTGATAAGAAGGAAGGGGAAAGGTGGGGAAAAGGGGGAAGGGGAGAAAAGGGGGAAGGGGAGAAAGAAGAGGCAAGAAGAAACCGAATCCCTGCCCCACGGGCAGGACCCAGTAGCTTCCAGCTGTGAGCACACAGAGCAAGCTCAGGGTCACAGCTGTCTGAAGAGCCACAAAGCTTTGCCCCTTCTCTCGGTGCCCTGCACCACTCAGGCTCCTAGGAAGTCATTTAGCTACTTGCAGGGGAAGCACTGCAGGTAGCATGGAGGAAAGCAGCATCACAGGGAAGGAGACTGCAACCTTCTCGAGGCAGGGCAAGGAAGTGCTGGAACCCAAATTTTCATTTTGCATTTAAGAACCTGGGGGTTTTTCCCTCCTTTTTTTTCTTTTTTTTTTTTTAAATTTTTTTTTCCTTTTTTTTCCCTTTCTTTTCCTTTTTTCTTTTTTCCTTTCTTTTTCTTTCTTTCCTCTTTAGTTCCTTTTTCCCCTTTTTTCTTTTCTTTTTTGTTTTTTCCCCTTTCTTTGTTCTTTTCTCTTTTTCCCCCCCTTTTTTCCCTTTTTTTCCTTTCTTTTCCTTTTTTCTTTTTTCCCCTTTTTTCTTTTTCCCGTTTTTCTTTTTTTCCCTTTTTTCTTTTTTTCTTCTTTTTTCCTTTTTCCTTTTTTCTTTTTTTTTCTTCTTTTTTCTTTTTTTTCTTTTCCCCCTTTTTTCTTTTTTCTTTTTCCCATTTTTCTTTTTTCGCTTTTTTCTTTTTTTCTTCTTTTTTCCTTTTTCCTTTTTTCTTTTTATTCTTTTCTTCTTTTTTTTTCTTTTTCTTTCCTTTTTTCTTTTT
>WBNM01021233.1:0-11796 GCA_013399055.1 Ramphastos sulfuratus | reverse complement strand
TTGGTGTCATCAACAAACTTGATTTGCTCTGGTTTTAAGTGTGTCTGATCTGTAGCATTATTTCCATGAAAGGCCCTTGCAATCCAAGTTTCTAATCAGTGTATTTTAGCAGTAAAAGCAGTTCCCTGCTAGTAGTATTGGGGCCATGGTAATCCCTAATTACTCCTAAGAGCTCATTTGTATGTCAGGCTGGCAGATTGCAAATCCTGTAAAGCAGTAGAGGGTTTTGAGGGTTTTTAGAAGATTAATAATGAGCAGACCAAATAGTTCAGGGACTTGAAGAGGGAAAAATGTATCATTATCAGAGGGCAAAAAGGGAATGAGAAAATGATCACATAATAAGCTAGACATCTCCCATCAGTGACTGAGAACAATGAGGGCACCATACCAGTAAATGGCAGATCAATCTTTTTTCTTAGGTGTTTCTGTATTTCATCAAAATGGGATAATGACAATGAATTTTACTCCCCAGACCAGCCCCTTTTTTGTTTTGATGTTATGAATGATATGATGAAATGAAATATTTTGGATTATATATATATATGTGTGTGTGTGTGTGTGTGTGTATGTATATATGTATGTATGTATGTATATGTGTGTATATATATATGTATATACATATATTGAGAGGATTATAATATATATGGGATTATTATATATATTGGATTATTATATATAGTATATATTATATAACATATGCTATAAAGGTTTGTTTATCAAAGAATCATAGAATGATAGAATGGTAAGGTNAGGGCCTGTTCCTCAGGGCTGCTCTCAGCCATTCCCCACCCAGCCTGGAGTTGTGCTTGGCATTGTGCCTACCCAGCTGCAGGACCTTGCACTTGGCCTTGTTGAATGTCATGAGGTTGGCCTGGGCACAGCTCTGCAGCCTGTGCAGGTCCCTGTGCAGGTTGTATTTGTCTCAACATATCTAAAAATGGTGACACAAGATCTGTGTTATTTCAAGAATACTATTTTCTTTGGATTTTGGGTTTTTCTTTTAATTCCAAAAGGGTTTTTTTTTCTTGTTTTTTTTCTTTTTTTTTTCTTTTTTTTTCTTTTTTATTTGTTTGTTTGTTTTGTTTTGGGGTTTTTTTTTGTTTACTAATTACACCTGGCAGTTAAGCAGTGAAAGTTGACAAAGTCTGAGTTCTATATAAATGAATCTCACATTAGTTCCACATGAATAATAAAAACCTTTTAAAAACCCATAAATAAAGCCTCAAAACCCTGCAGCACAGTTTTAATGATACCCTAACTCTCTCTTTTTGATCACTGTTTGTATTAGGGCAGGAGAAGATTGGTTGGAAAATGCTGAAACTTATGAAGTCAGCTTCTACAAACGGAGTTTAGATAATGACAACTACATTTTCACAGCTCCATACTACAACAGTAAGTCATCACTGATTTGGAATGTCAGAGCTTGCTAGTTCAATATAAGTGTGCTTGTGGAAGTTTCCCTTACCAGTTCAGGTCACAAAGGATGCAAGTAGGATGAAATCTATGAGAAGGAAAATCTTAGTATGCCACCCATTATTAAGGAAAAGTTAACTGTGAGAGCACTAAATGAGGGGCATTGTAACTTGTTGATTCTGGTGTCCATGTATCCTCAGAATTAAGAAGACATGCAGAGTACAGGTGCTCATTTTTTTGCGCTGAAACGCTGTTTTACAGACATGCTTTGGCAGAATTATTTTCAAAAGAAATAGAAGAAAAATTGACTCAGGGTCAATAATACCTTATTTGAGCTGAGCTCTGTATACCTCCTCAGCATCAAACCTACCGAGTGCCCAGAGTCCACAACTGTGTCCACTTCAGCACTGCTTAATTTAAACCTTGCCTTTGAATTCTATGTCAGATTGCTATTATTCAGTGATACTTAAAACCTTTATATGCACAGTATTAGGTGCTCATTACTGGTGTGAGCAGCATTAACCTTGCCAAGCTTATCTAAAAGCAGATGCTGCTGCAGCTGACATGTTCCTCTCGCAAGCATATGGCATCTTTTATTTCTGTTATTTCATACTTACTTATTGCATCTTTTCTCAATAAAATGTTAACAAAGTGATTAATTAAATTCCCTGAAGCCTCTGTTGTTCCTCAAACAGATCCACAGAATGTACTTTTAACTTGGTTTATCATAGAATCATAGAATGGTAAGGTTGGAAGGGACCTCAAAGAGCATCTAGTTCCAACCCCCTGCCATAGGCAGGGGCACCTCCCACTAGGACAGGTCACTCAAGGCCTCCTCCAACCTGGCCTTGAACACCTCCAGGGAGGGAGCAGCCACAACCTCCCTGGGCAAATCATACTAAGTAGTGTTGAAAAGAGGCTGAGCTCTGTCAGAGAAGTAATGGTTGGTTAGTGAGTGGTGTCAATGTACCCTGCATTGAAAAATATGCAGATGACAGCAGGATAAAATCTTTGGCTCTGATCCTGGTTTTAACAGAGCTGTTCACGTGTGTAAAGCTATTCATAGCTCTGTCCACAGAAGGGAAAAAAAACCCAAAAAACCAAACCAAAGAACTCCAGAAAAAAAAGCTATGATAATTTCATAAGACAGTGAAATCATGTAAAAAACATTGAAGAAACATAAAGATAAAAATTATTCCTCTTAGTCATCGAAGAGGTGTTAGTGATCTGAATAACAGGTGATAAATGCATAGTACAAGTGGGTCAATATTTTTGAATCAGGGTTTTTTTTTATTCATTTGGATATTTGAATAATCATTCATTTCCATTTCAGATTAATAGGCTTTTATATCTTCCTAACTTTTTTTTCCCTTTCCCCTTCCATACTCTCAGAAAGTGGTGCCAATAGCTATGAAACAGGTATTATGGTAAGCAAGGCTGTGGAAATAACAATTAATGGGAAGCTTCTGAAGCCAGCAGGTAAGATGGTGCTGAAACTCTAAACACATTAGTTGTTTGTTTGTAGTTCAGCTGTGAATTAGAAATTTAACTGAGCTTGCAAAGGAACTCACTTTACATAGCATTATTTAATCTGAGGCTGTTTTAATCATGACAATGGAAATCAAGCCAAAGATCTGGTTGTGTCTGGGTAAGAGTGATTAATTTTTCTAGTCTTGTGAAGGATGTTGGTGGTCAGACAACTGAACAAAACTCGTATTTTATCCTTTTCCAGTTTAATAATTTAGATGCTACTATAATTTTTCCCTGTTTGATTTTGTTTCTTTGTTTGTTTGGGTTTTTTTTTTGGTTGGGTTTCTTTTCTTGTTTGTTTTATTTTCTTGTTTGTTTTGGGTATTTTTAGAATTACACAGTTACCTTTTTTTTTTAATTCATTTTACTAAAAAAGACTTTCATGTATTTTTGTTAGTTGTTGGAATAAAGATTGATGCAACCAGCTGGATGGAAAATTTCACAAAAACCACAATCAAGAGCCTGGTAAGCAATTGGCCAAGTCTTTTTTGGTTTTTTTTTCAGCTGTATTTGTATTTCTCAAAGCTTCAGATACAAATAGGTCTAATAGCTTTTTGTGTCAGTCACATTGATATGTAGTTCCCAGGTAGTTGTGGTATTTAAATCATCCGAATGCACAAAATAAATCTATGTGAAAACAGTTTGCATTTTGTACTTTGCTGTCATAATTATAGAACATAAATAAAGGCAGTCAGTAGGCTCCCTACTAAGATTATTCTGTAGCAGTGAATAAAGTCTGCAAAAGAATTGGTGAATCTTTTTATTTAATTAATAGTGAACAGCAAAAGTTTTATATTGCCACCAAAATCACAGCCATGAAAAAACAACATAGCTGTCTGAAGATGATGGGATGGGCTTCCTTTATCACATGACTTTCTCATGCTTTGAGACTTGTGGCCAAAAAAGATACTTGGCAGCATATTTCTAGGCTTTCTTTCCATACCCCAAACACAAGGGAACGTGGATTTTCTTTCTCTTTTACTTTCTACTCACAATACTGACATCCTGACAAGTCCTCCAAACTCTTTCTAATGTTGAGCTTACTTCAAAAAAGGAGATGCATCAGGGACTTTGTGAAAGATGGTACAGATTGTGGTGTTGCTAAGTACTGAATGCAGGCTTTTCACAGAGGTATTTGTGAGAAGCTATACACACTCAAAATGAATTTACATTAACATAGAGGTATTGAAAATCAAGTAACTTTTTCTCATCTTGATTGATAAATATCACTGCAAGATAGAGGTTTGGGTTTTTTAAAGCATCTTTGTGAAGATTACTTTCTGTTTTCTAGTGCAACAGTGAAATCTGTGGCTGTGAGCGAAACAGTATGGTAAGAATAAATTCAGTTTATGAATATCTGTCAGATGATGAAAATTCAATCACTCTGTCTAGAGTTATCTGCAACAATTCTATCATTATTATTTGAGGCTTAATTTTACAGAACATGTGTGTCTTGACAAAGATTAAAATTAGGAGGGTAAGGGGGGGATTAAAAGTCAGGTGAAGCAGTTGTTGCATGAATCACTGCAATGAGGTTATGAGAACAAGGGGGGATAAAAAAAGTAGAGCAAGAGCAGTAGAGGGTGATGTGAATAAAAATGTGAGAAAAATTTAACAGCAGTTTTCATAGCAAGAGGCAAATCCTGCTGGAAGGTAATAATTTTAAATGCAATCTGAGAAAAAGCCCCCTAGAGGTACCTTAGACGAGGGTACATGCAAACTGAAAAGCATCAGAGTATGTGATGTGCCCTTTGACGGTCATCATCTCTGCTTC
Organism: Ramphastos sulfuratus; assembly: GCA_013399055.1. NCBI lineage: Eukaryota > Metazoa > Chordata > Aves > Piciformes > Ramphastidae > Ramphastos > Ramphastos sulfuratus. The sequence goes on along the minus strand of WBNM01021233.1, from coordinate 7,079 downwards.
CAGCCCATTCAGGATGCAGGATCCCATAGCTCTACTGTTACTCCAGGAAGCACAGCTTCAGGGGCCATCACATTATCCAATTCTGCCATGTGCTTCAAAGCTTTCTCTGCTATGGTTTTCTGTGAGTTCTTTTGTGGAATGAGCAGGGGATCAAATGCAAGAGTTACAGCAAAAAGAGTGCTCTGGCAGGTTATCGATTTGGCCTCACTGCTATCTCTGCAATCTCTGACCACAAAGATTTTTTACAAAGTACAAAACACAAGAAGCCAGTAGGCTTCCCATTCCTGCACCTGACACGTGGGAGAAACCCACTACAGTCCTTTCTGAGTGACAATAATCATGACTAGCAAGCTGGGAGTCTGTCCTTGGAATTTTTACCAGTAAAAGCTGCATATGGAAAAGGCCTTCAAGCATAGCTGAAGCACACCAGAAGTTGTAGTCCCTTATTACGAGCTGAAATTCTGTTCTAATCAGATTTAATAAGGATGCAGCACTCTTGAAACTTACAAAGTATTGAGCAAATAAGAATTTACAAAACAACTGGTATGAAGTTAAGCCACAAGTAAGCTTTTGATCTGTACAAACTTTTATAATGATAATGCTACTTATTATAGCTTAGTATTGGCCCTTGGCTATGGGGCTGTGATTTAGCCCGAGCCACATGGATTTGAAAATACTTCTGAAGTGCTGGATAAAAAGTAGTTTCTTGCAGAATGTTCTCTTGACAAATCTTTCCTGCAGAAGATATTTTTTTTTTCTTATAATAGCATGTGGACTGTGTTATCCTTGACGATGGTGGATTTCTTTTGATGTCCAATCGGGATGAATATACACAGCAGGTACGTGTGAAAACATTACAGAGCAATAAGTTTTAAGAGAAAAAACCAGAATGTCACTCTCAGCTTACCCTGAGACTAACATTTCCAAATCACAAAACTTTTGCCATATCAGAAATTCCAGTTATTTTGTTAACTCTTTTCACAGTCTTATTTATGGTGCAAGATGCCAGTGTTCATTCTTTGTGCTCTGTCCTTAAGATCGTAGGCTGCTGATGGTGGTAGCAGGTAGTATAGCATACACACAGCTTCCTTCTCACATTCCTCTTGCTCATCCCTAAACAGAATGATGACAGGAGGGGAGCATCTCCCTAATGATAAATGGGTGTGGGGGCTGCATCTCTTCAGCTTGGAGAAGAGGAGACTGAGGGATGACCTCATTCATGTTTGTAAAGATGTGAAGGGCAGTGTCAGGAGGATGAAGCCAGGCTCTGCTCAGTGATATCCAATGGCAGGACAAGGGGCAGCAGGTGCAAGCTGAAGCATAGGAGGTTCCATATGAACTGAAGAAAAAACTTTTTCACTGTGAGGGTGACAGAGCCCTGTAACAGACTGGCCAGAGAGGTTGTGGAGTCTTTTCTGAAGGCATTTAAAACCCACCTGAATGCATTTCGGTGTGACCTGCTCTAGGTGATCCTGCTCTGGCAGGGAGCTTAGACTGGATGATCTTTTGAAGTCCTTTCCAAACCCTAACATTCTGTGATTCTGTGATTATTGATAGATGCATTTAACAATCAGCATCCAACTGTAGCTTTTAGGCACTCTTTTGTGAAAGAAAGAGTCACACGAAGAAATAGATACATAAGCAGCACAACTGGATGTGTTATGTAAAGGGAAAAATAATACATGGCAGGGAAAAGTCAGATTTGTTCAAGTTCTTTTCATGAGAAAATACAGGAAGTACTTTAACTTGCCTCTGCATCTTCTCCCTCATCAGATTGGAAGGTTCTTTGGTGAAATTGATCCTGGCCTGATGCGAAATCTGATTAACATGTCCCTGTATGCCTTTAACAAGTCGTATGACTACCAATCCGTCTGCGATCCCGAAGAAGAACCAAAGCAAGGAGCTGGACTTCGTTCTGCCTATGTGGTTCGTAGTCCCTCGTCTGGTGACTTGCATCCCCTTCAAAGTCTGCATGTGTTTCTGTGAATGACATAATCTCTGTTGTTTATTTTCTCAGCCTACAATAACAGATATTTTGCATCTAGGATGGTGGGCTTCGGCAGCTGCCTGGTAAGTACAGTGTGCAGGAAATCTGTGTGGCCAAACTAGCATTAGTGAGCTGGAACTGTTAGTCATTTTTTTCTCCTTTCATAAAGCTACTCTAAACTATTTGTTTCTGCTGTTTCTAATGGTGAAAATTCAGTGTTCTTTCAATAGCTAAATTCAAAACTATTTTTGCCAAGTTTTTTGATTGTGTGTTCTGGCTCTACAAAAGCAGTTTCAGGAAGCAAAGTTGGTATCATAGCCAGTTCTAGAACACTCAGTTCAAGAGCGACCTCAGGGAACACCTTGAAAGCATCCAGCACAGAGCCACAAAGATGATGAAAGGAGTGGAACATGTCTTGTGAGGAAAGGATAAGGGGGCTGGGTCTCTTTACTTTGGAGAAGAGGAGCCTGAGGGGTAACCTCATTCATGTTTACAAAGATGCAAAGGGCAGTGTCAGGAGGGCGGAGCCAGGCTCTGCTCAGTGATATCCAATGATAGGACATGGGGCAGCAGGTGCAAGCTGTGTCAGAGGAGGTTCCACATGAGCAGAAGGGAAAACTTTTTCACTGCGAGGGCAACAGAGCCCTGGAACAGGCTGCCCAGAGAGATTGTGGAGTCTCCTTCTCTGGAGACATTCAAAACACACCTGGATGCATTCCTGTGTGACCAACTCTAGGTGATCTTGCTCTGGCAGGTGGTCTGGGCTGGATGGTCTTTTGAAGTGCCTTCTAACCCCTAACATTCTGTGATTCTGTGACTAATACCCTAAGTCTGAAGATTCAGATGAAATTATTCCATTTGGAATTACTGATCACTTGGTTTCCTATTTCAGAATATCACCTTTCATTTTTCTAGCAAGAATTCTTAACATGATTTTTTTTGTTCTTCATTGAAGCATTTTACAAAAACACATGAATCACAGAATCTAAAAATCAGAGAATACTTTGGGTTGAAAGGGAGGGCCTTTGAAAGGTCATCTAGTACTACNACCTTACCATTCTATGATTACTGATTGCAGCAATAATTAGGTTTATCTTTCACAATCAGAGTAGTAAATATATATTAAAACTAAAAATCCATTTAAGAGCTTTCTTTTATTTTTATTTTGGTTTGTGTTTATTAATAGAAACAATTTTACCTGTTTACTAGTCATGTAGGTAGACATCCCTATCAGCTACTTCCTCCAGCACCACCTTGGCATAAGTAATTGGGATTTAGATACTTTTGTATTGGTGTGAATTGCACCCTTGGAGACCATTCCTTTTCCTGGAGTTTCATGATGCTTACTTTTTTTGGTAATAGTTATCAAGCTGGAACAAATTACCTACTTTATGAAGCTAAGAGTTAAAATATAGAGCAGCTGAACAAACTAGTAATTTTCTCACGGATACTACTACGAGGGTTGTATGTTGGGTTTCATTGTTGGTTACATTTTATTAACAACAGCAAAACTCTCAGTTTTCTTAGAGAACAGCAAACTTCAAAAAAGAGATGGGCANCTGGAACAGGCTGCCCAGAGAGATTGTGGAGTCTCCTTCTCTGGAGACATTCAAAACACACCTGGATGCATTCCTGTGTGACCAACTCTAGGTGATCTTGCTCTGGCAGGTGGTCTGGGCTGGATGGTCTTTTGAAGTGCCTTCTAACCCCTAACATTCTGTGATTCTGTGACTAATACCCTAAGTCTGAAGATTCAGATGAAATTATTCCATTTGGAATTACTGATCACTTGGTTTCCTATTTCAGAATATCACCTTTCATTTTTCTAGCAAGAATTCTTAACATGATTTTTTTTGTTCTTCATTGAAGCATTTTACAAAAACACATGAATCACAGAATCTAAAAATCAGAGAATACTTTGGGTTGAAAGGGAGGGCCTTTGAAAGGTCATCTAGTACTACTTCCCCTGCAATGAGCAGGAACATCTGCAATATGTTATCTTATGGCACAATTGAGTTACAGTTTCCAGTGATAATTAGCTGGTTCTTTGAACTATTTTAAGGGGAAAAAATATGTGTAAAGCCTTTTTGGATAATTCTATAGTCATTTTCTTAGCATTTTTTTATATCTGAGAGGAGAAGCTACATATTTGGACTGTGATGGAGTTTTGGGATTGACCTTCAGAGGTCANTTTTGGTAATAGTTATCAAGCTGGAATAAATTACCTACTTTATGAAGCTAAGAGTTAAAATATAGAGCAGCTGAACAAACTAGTAATTTTCTCACGGATACTACTACGAGGGTTGTATGTTGGGTTTCATTGTTGGTTACATTTTATTAACAACAGCAAAACTCTCAGTTTTCTTAGAGAACAGCAAACTTCAAAAAAGAGATGGGCAAAGAAAAGAAACTTGAGCTCTTCTGAAACAGAGAAACTTTAGTTTATCAGTGTTCAAATCAGACTTCATGGTCTGGATTCAATTTAGACCTGAAGTTAGTTCGTGTGATGTTTAGCTTGAAAGCACCACTTGAAAGTATTTTCTATGGCTATTCTTTTAATGGAATCTAGGTCAGAAGTGGAGAGAGAAGTCCATTAAGCATGCAGAGGGCTAACCAAAAATGGATTCAGTGAGGCATCTGGCAAAAGCAAAAGCAAATGCAGGGAAATAAGAGAAACAGCGTTATTAAGGAAAACTATTCTGTTTCAGGGAACAATGAGGGATGAAGGTGTGAGTGGCAATTTTAGGAAAAATTACAAGGTACATTAGCATTTAGTCAGGAGAGTATGTAGCATTCCTCCTTCATGCTCTTTTAACTCAGAAGACTTGACAGTTTTCCCAGACTACTTTTCTTTCACTCAGGTCCCTGTAAATTCTGTGGTAAGCCCTTACAAATGATGACTGTCAGCAAATTGCATCGCTGTTGAGTGACATCAAGTCTCTTGTCCTCCATGATGGCTGTTGTACTGCCCAGTTGATGATTCAAGGCACAAAGCTGTGGCTGTGTAGCCAGATGTCCTTAAAGCAATACCTTCAGTGGCAAAGTGACAGGCAGATTCAGTCTCTTCACACATGGATCATGCTGGATAAGGAGAAATGGGGAAAACCTCGCGGGCCGAGTTAAACTGTACAAGCATTTCTGTCTGCAGAATAGGTGTTAGAACAGAATGAGCTGAGGAACAATCATGTCATATTTGTAGGTAGAACCAAATCTAAAACATGACAACAGGAAACTACAGCTTAGGAAGGTTTAAGCAGAAATGGAGTCAAGGAATGCAAGTGGTGTAGTTCCAAGCAGAGTTGAGGAATGTGAGTATTGTAGTTCCTGGTTTTGTAGGTTGGTAGAGAAAAAGGAAAACAAAGTATGTGTCAAGGTGGTACTTGCTTCTAGTAAATAAAATAGGAAAAAATATGATCCTGAGTGAATGTAGTGGAGGGGTAATTAATTAATGCCAGATGATATCTTAGAAAATGAATAGTTTATTAATGTTCAATATTCAGAACTCTCACCACCCCCATCACTAATTTAATAACAATCAGTTCTTTGCATCAGTCATGGAAACTTTATACGCAGGCAATAAGAGGCTCTAGCAATAACCAGTGCTGATCTATAACATGAATTGAACTCGATTGAACTGGCAGAGAAGGCTTTGCGGGCAGTGCACCGCTTGCGGTCAATACTCCGCTTGGCCACTAGAGGGACTCAAGGAGCTCCTCTCTGCTTATGGCAGAAGGCAATGGTGAGTTACAAGAGGCTTCAAGTATTCACTCACAAAATACTATCGGACAGTACCCAAAGCACAGGAGGGGTTGCTGTTGGTGGTCTCAAAGCTGTTAGAGGCTTTGGAGTCTTCCCAGGCTTTTANCTTTTGTCTTCTTTCCCATGGTTGCTTCTCCCCAAAACATAAGGAGGGAGAGCAGAAAAACATGTCTGGGCAAGCCAGGACGTGGATAAGCCTATTTTGGCCTGCTTAGGCCTACCATGACAGTGAAGAAAAATCGTTTTAAAATAAATGAAGCTCTTTAAGCCTAAGTGTTTTTGGCAGCATCTAGGAGAAAAATGCATGCCATTACTCGTGAGCAGGAACAGAGATGATTTTGAAAGTTGACTGCTACAGTAATGAGTTTTATAATGTAACATCCCAGTGGTCATCTCCTTCTCAGTAATTAAAGGAATCTTAATCAATACAAAGTTGGGGAGCATTTGTGTTCAAAAGGAGTTCTGGTGGGTTTTAGTGTAGAGGAGCACAAACATGCTTCTTCCAGCTCCCACAGAGGTGTATGAGGAAGACATAGATGGTATGATAACATTTCTATTATGTGAGTTATAGGCACAATCTTAACACCAGAATAAGGGTTAGTGTGAAAGAAGACCTGGTGCAAATTGTGAAAAGAAAACCAGAATCGAACTCTAAAGTTTGAATAAATACAGCTTTAATAACTGGCAGAAGCATCACAAACAGTGATGAATTTCATAATAACTATTATTTCAGTAAGGTTTTTTTTTTTAAAGATCCATTACAGTACAAAGCTAAACAGCCTTTAACAAATACCTATTGGTTTTCTGTGTTCAGGTCGCTCTTACAGCAGCTGTTTTTGAGCTTGACTTTTCCACGATTCCTTGAGGCAGGTAAGTCAAGAGAATGTTAAAGAGTCAACTTTGAGTGATGTTGAAGGTAAGAATCTAAGCTGGGGCCCATATTTGGATCTCCCCATTGTATCTGTGACTTTAAAATGTCATTGTTGAGTTATTTCTTTTATTTTTTTTTCTGTCAGCTGATATGGAAGAAGATGATTTTGGTGCTGCCCTGCCTAAAACAAGCTGTATCACTGAGCAAACTCAGTACTTCTTTGAAAATGATGATAAATCTTTTGGTGGGATTGTAGACTGTATAAACTGTTCCAGGTAACATTTCTTCAATATAGGTGATAACTGGGGGATATTTGTTTATTTCACAAAAGACAATGATACTACTATAACAACAAAATATATCTTTTGACTTAATTACTCCAAATTTACATAAGTGAATGTATAGGCAGTAAAATATATTGCACTCTTTGTTTAGCCTTGCTTTTTTATTTTGCTCTTTTTT
>WBNM01021229.1:0-38569 GCA_013399055.1 Ramphastos sulfuratus | reverse complement strand
GGTTTGAACTGGCAGAGGGGAGATTGAAACTGGATGTTAGGAAGAAATTGTTTGCAGTGAGGGTGGTGAGACACTGGCACAGGTTGCCCAGGGAGGTTGTGGCTGCTCCCTCCCTGGAGGTGTTCAAGGCCAGGTTGGACGAGGCCTTGAGTGACCTGTGCTAGTGGGAGGTGTCCCTGCCTATGGCAGGGGGTTGGAACTAGATGATCCTTGAGGTCCCTTCCAACCTTACTATTTTATGATCACCAAGTCCAACCTATATCCTACTCTATATAACCCTTAGGATCACCAAGTCCAATCTATAACCCTACTCTATATAACCCTCAGGATCACCAAGTCCAACCCAGAACCCTACTCTACAAGATTCACTTTAAACCATATCCCTAAGCACCACATCCAACCCACCCTTAACCACATCCAGGGTTGGTGACTCCACCATCTCCCTGGGCAGCTCATGTACTGGAAAAAGACCCAGAGGATTAAAACTGCGGTGACTGGGGAAAGGAAGTCTTCATTGAAAATTTTGTTTGCCATTGGGTCCTGGAATTTATTTTTCTGCTGTCCTGTCACAGGTATTGTCTCACATGCATACCATGACTCTTGTGAATCTGACTCAACAGAAGTTACTACTCCAGTTTCATTTACTTAGAGTACACCAGTGGGAGTATGGACCAGTTGTTATCAAGCTTCCTGCAGTTGTTATTCAAGTACTTTGTTCTATTAGTCTATTACAGTACAGAAATTCTGATTAGTATTTTTAATTTCCTTCTCTATTTAGACCTGGTAGGACTTTCACTTGACATTTACATCTGCAAAAATTAAAAGCACCTGACAGCTAATTTATGTTCAAATCCCTTTTAAGATAGCAATAAAAGCCCTAACCCTTCCCTAACCAGTTCATCTTCTTATTGACATTCAGAGCCACAAGACACTATGAACAAACCTAAGTTTCTAACATTTGTTAAAAACTGTTTTATGAATTCAACACTGACAGTCTAATAGTACAAGAGTATCTGATATGGAAGTACTTCAGGTCAACCTTCTTCAGTCCCAGGAAGCAATTGGTGAATCCTGGGCTGTCAATATATTACTTTTGAAGTCCTTCATTGGTCTCACATGAAAGCCTGACTATTAGCAGCCTAAACAGCAGTTTCCTGGTCAAATTGTTACACCTGCTCCTCCAAATTGGAGATCTTTAAAATCCCCTAAAAGCTCTCATTTCCAGCTCAGTGTATATTTGTTCATAGACTGGACATAAGAACAAATAATTTTGCTTTGAAGACTGCAATGTTCCTCCCTTGAGCCCTATTAATGATTTTCAATCTTTAGTATAGGATTAATTTTTCATTAGTACAGATGATCTCATCATAAATACAGTAATCAATGCTGTGTTATGGAAAGACCCAGCTAGGTTTATTCTGAAAGAACTGAGAGACCTTAGAAATGGAACTTTTGCTGGCTGGGTAAAAAAAAAAATCTCTATTTCGCTTTGCACTACAGTTTAATTGTGCCCTGCCTATCTGTGTCTCTAGCTGTACAATCATCTCCAAGTTTACTCTGCTCTTGTCAGACCCCATCTAGAGTACTGTGTACAGTTCTGGAGCCCCCAGCACAGGAAGGACATGGAACTGTTGGAGTAGGTCTAGAAGAAGGCCACGAAGATGCTCAGAGGGGTGCAGCAGCTCTGCTGTGAGGACAGGCTGAGAGAGTTGGGTCTGCAGCCTGGAGAAGAGAAGGCTTCCAAGAGACCTTAGAGTAGCCTTCCAGGATCTGAAGGGGGCTACAGGAAAGCTGGGGAGGGACTATTGACAAGGTCTTGCAATGACAGGACAAGGGGCAATGGGTTTGAACTGGCAGAGGGGAGATTGAAAGTGGATGTTAGGAGGAAGTTCCTTGCAGTGAGGGTGGTGAGACACTGGCACAGGTTGCCCAGGGAGGTTGTGGCTGCTCCCTCCCTGGAGGTGTTCAAGGCCAGGNCCCCAGGAGGGGCTCCCAACTAACCTTCCACCTTTTTTCCACCCCTCTACCTTACCCCAGGGTCTGGCTTATGTGCAAGGTGAGTTTGGAGGATGGGCAAGGGGAGTTAGAAGCAGAGTGGTTAGCTGGGTTAGCAGAGAAGCCAGCAGACAAAACCCGCAGCTAGAGAGAGCAAGACTCTCTATGTGTGTTATCTGTGTTTGTGTTCTTGTTCTTACACATCTCAGCAAGCCAATGAGTGAAGCAGTCTTTATTTTTCACAGCCTATCATCTATTTTTTACTAAAATTCTGCAATTAGCCTCAAACCAGCACAGGCACCTAGTCCAACCACCTCTGCAGTAAGCAGAAACATCCTCAACTAGATCAGCTTGCCCAGAGCATTGTCAAGCCTCACCTTCAATATCTCCAAAGACAGGGCCTCAACTACCTCTTTAGTCAACCTGTTCCAGTGTTTCACTACCCTCACAGTGCAGAACTTGTTCCTAACACCCAAACTAAATCCGTGCTTCTCTAGTGTGAGGCCATTGCCCCTTGTCCTATCACCATAGGTCTTTGGAGGCAGCCTCCAGCCTTCTTGTAGCCTCCTTCAGGTACTGGTAGGCTGATATTAGGTGTCCCCAGAGCCTTCTCTTCTCCAGGCTGAATGACTGCAGCTGCCTCAGCCTGTCTTCGTAAGTAGTATAGATAAGGTAAGTAGTATAGAAGGTTACAGATCAGATACCCAAATAGTTTGGCAAAACTGCTTGTATTATGTGCTGCTTTCCCACTTTTCACAGAAAACAAACCAAAACCAACCAAAAACACCAAAAAAACCCCAAACATGACATCTTAGTAAACAGTTAGTGATGTGTAGATTAAATTTTCCACTTATCATTAAACAATAAAAAAGTTCACAGAATCACAGGATGTTAGGTGTTGGAAGAGACCTCCAGAGATCATAGATTCCAACCTCCCTGCCAGAGCAGGACCATAGAATCTAGTGCAGGCCACACAGGAATGCATCCAGATGAGTCTTGAAGATTTCCAGAGAGTGAGACTTCACAACCTCTCTGGGCAGCCTGTGCCAGCGTTCTGTCACCCTTACAGTAAAGAAGTCCTTGCTCATGTTGATGTGGAACTTCCTGTGCTGTAGTTTATACCCATTGCCCCTTGTCCTACTGTTGAGCAATATCCACCATTGCAATAAACCAAATGAAACGAGATGTTTACTAATGTGCTTTATCCTGAATAACAGGAACACCTGAAACGATTCGACACAGGAAGGGAACATTTAGTGGTCTTGCTCCAGGCTTATGTGCTACTGATACCATCTAACTAAACTGTAGTTAAACAGCCCAGAATCCTGGGGGGATGCTTACTTGGGTTCAGGGAGTGGTTTATTCTGGTTACAGGTTTGTTTTTTCTGTTTATAGCCAGTTTCAAAGAAGTTCAGCTCTATTACTTGTGAATTGGAATAATATTCACAGAATCACTGAATGCTAGGGGTTGGAAGGAACAGAGAATGATCATCCTATGAGGACAGGCTGAGAGAGTTGGGTTTCTGCAGCCTGGAGAAGGCTTCCAGGAGACCTTAGAGTAGCCTTCCAGGATCTGAAGGGGGCCTACAGGAAGGCTGGGGAGGGACTATTGACAAGGTCTTGTAATGACAGGATGAGGGGCAATGGGTTTGAACTGGCAGAGGGGAGATTGAAAGTGGATGTTAGGAAGAAGTTCTTTCCAGTGAGGGTGGTGAGACACTGGCACAGGTTGCCCAGGGAGGTTGTGGCTGCTCCCTCCCTGGAGGTGTCCAAGGCCAGTTTGGATGAGGCCTTGAGTGACCTATACTAGTGGGAGGTGTCCCTGCCTTTGGCAGGGGTTTGGAACTAGATGATCCATGAGGTCCCTTCCAACCTTACCATTCTATGATTCTATGATAAAAGTCCAAGTCCCCTGCTAGAGCAGATTCACCCAGACTGGTCATGCAGGAAGGCATCCAGGAGGGTTTGGAATGTCTGCAGGAAGGAGACTGCACAACCTCTCTGGGCAGCCTGTTCCAGGGCTGTCACCCTCACAGTGAAAAAGCTTTTCCTTATGTTCATGTGGAACCTCCTCTGCTCCAGCTTGTACCTGTCACTCTGTGAAAGTCTAATCCTCTCCCTTGTTCAAATCAACAAAGATAAAGATTGCCTTTGTTAAAGATTGCCCAGATTCCTGGCCAGACCTCAGGGATGCAAATCAACAGCCATACAGTGTCTTTGTGGACTGCCTGGACTCCAGCCTGGCTGGAATGCCCAGGATGTGGACACCTCACACCAGCCTACCCCACAGAGAAAAGACTTCTGTGTATTTGGGGTATGGACAGGGAAGCAGTGCAGGGACCGGGCAGAGGCCCTCCCTGGTGCCACCAAAGGACCCCTGCAAACATGAGAATACACAGCAAGATGTCCTGGGGAGCTGCACCTGGACACCAGTCTGAAAAACTGGATAAAAAGACATAAGCAATGCCTGCTAAAAGGAGCACCTCCACCAGGGCACCTCCACCAGAAGAACTCAAGGAACAACTCCCGCAGAACAACTCCACAGAAGAACATCCCTGGGCCAGGCACAGGTGTCTCTCCCTCTCTTCCTCCCCCGCCATCTGCAGCTGATGGCAATATAATCCCTGCTCTTTTTCTCCCTTGTTCCCTTTCCCTCTCTTACCTCTTCCCTCTCTCCCTCTGTTTTGTTCAACTTTAATAAGTAGTTGTGTGGTGCTATCTGCTCTCATTTGCATCTCAATTTCACAACACAGAAATCTACAAGAACAAATCTCTGGACAGAGGTACTGTTAATGTCTGTTCTCCTGATCTTGACACACCCCCTTGTGCTGTCACTGCCCATCACTGAGAAGACCCACACTACGAGGAATTTGAGGTGCTGGAGCACATCCAGAGAAGGGTAAATCCCATGAGAAGCAGCTCAGGGAGCTGAGGTTGTTCAGCCTGGAGAAGAGGATGTTGAGAGGAGACCTCATTGCTCTTTATGACTACTTGAAAGGAGCCTCTTCTCCAAGGAAACGAGTGACAGGATGAGAGGAAATGGCCTCGAGTTGCACCACAGGAGGTTTAGATTCACTATTAGGAAAAAATTCTTAACCCAAAGGGTCATGAGGCACAGGAGCAGGCTGCTCTGGGAAGCAGTGGAGGCATCATCCCTGGAGGTGTTTAAAAGACATCTGGATGAGGACTTTGGGGACATGATGTAGCAGTTGTGTACAAGGAGATGCTAGGTTATGGTTGGAGTCAATGATCTTAAGGTCCTTTCCAACCAGGCAATTTTATGATGCAGATTTATCGTTTGGATTAGCAGTTGATCAATTGATCTTGTGCAGTACTGGACAGATATTTAACATATTCTTAAAGGTCTCACTTGTCAGTGTGCCAGAACAAGTGGTGTGGGCTTTTTGTTGGTTTTGCCTTGGACTTTTATCTATTTTTAAATTTAAAAAAAAAAATCATGTTAAGTTCTCTTTATGCCCATTCTAAACAAACTTTGCAACAATTATCTTCCAGCATACAGACTATTCTTACTCTGCCTACAGCAGCTTTTTACACAGACCAACACTGCTGTGTCATCCTTCTGTAGCCTGCCTAAACCTAACTACCCTTCTTGAGGCACACTTAATGCAGAATCACAGAATCATTGAGGCTGGAAAAGACCTCTGAGATCATTGAGTCCAGCCTATAACCTAACACCATGACATCAGCTAAACCATGGCACCAAGTGCCACATCCAATCCCTTCTTAAAGACCTCCAGGGATGGTGACTCCACCACCTCCCTGGCAGTCCATACTCTGATACACCTCTGCTCATTTTCACTGTTTTGTCATTAGTTGCAATTGAGCATCTAAACAGAATAATACAGCTAAAATTTTCACAATACATCATTTGCTTTTCAGATTATATTTGTATTTACATACCCCATGACAGTATTTTTCACAGCAATATGATATTTACATTCAATGCCAGATCATTAAGACTCATCAAGCTCCCTCACAAGTTATTCTCTGCTCAGTATATGTCTGATTTTATAAACATGTGTTTATAGATGTGTTTAAATTACATTTAATGCCCTAGGATAATTAATGAATCACAGAAAGAAAAGCTTGCTAAGATAATGGCCATAATGGCCTTTCATTATTCTTTTGCTCTTTTTCAATTCCTTCCGCCTCCTTTAAGGAAATATCTTAGAGTCATCCTCCTCTGAAGACAGATATTGCTAGGCTATACTAGAAGTACTTCCATTCATATAGACTATACTGTTAAGTATTTGCATTTGCTTGCTCCCTCTTCAAAAAAGTATCAAAGAACTAAAGCAAAGTTGCAGAGAAGAAATGTAATGGCATAGACCATCTTAGCTGGTTCCTGTGAGGTGTTTACTGTGCTCACATTCAGCACAGAGCACAAAGAGATCCTTTGTTGCAGCTTCAAGAAGTGAAACTCACCTGCTCCATTTTCTGGTTGTATCAATTCATACATTTTTGGTTAATTTGTGTACTTTGGAGGAATAACAACTAAATGGAAATCTCTTTCAGGAAACCAAAGAACAAAATCTCACATTTTAAACCTGTAGCTTGCCTGTAGCAACAACAAATCACTTTCATGCAACAGAGAAAGAAGAGTGAAACTATTGGAATAATATTGTTCTCCAGTAGAGCAAACTGACCATACCAACTCCCTGGTTTCAGACTGCTCTCATCTACAAATAAAAAATTGTATTCAGTGAGAAGCTCTTCTCCTTTTGAAATTATAATGGATTTAGATTATTTTCTCATGGATTTATGGATTTGAATTCTTTGTGGGTGAACTATTTCTCTGGGAACTAAACCAGAAAATTATGCTGATGTGGAATTTTATTAATGCTCCTAGCAAGGAGACTGTAGGACAGTCCACAGATCTCAAAGCAGCATTAACAAGAATACATAGTATAAAGAACAAGGGCTCTGTCAGTTTTCCAGTATCCCAGCTTTCAGACCTGGAATAACACATCCCTTCTGTTGTTAATGGAAACAAGAGACACTTTTATTATTTAAAGGTGACAAATATCCTCAAGTCCAACCCTACACTGAAAACCCATCACTGGATAATTACCAGCAAGGCTGAAACATCCAGACAAAAAGGGATTGTTCTTCAACAATGACAATTCCTCAGGGCAATTCCAGCAAGAGCTCCTTCCCAACCATCCTTCTGTGACAGAAAGTTTGGCACCCTCAGGTCCTACATGAGCAGGCTCTTTTGGAATTCCTCCTTTCTTTGGGTAAGCTTAACTCCTAATGTTTCACACTACACTTACTCATCTGCTTGCTTATTTAGTGTGAACAATCTGGATTCCAGCATCAGGGTTGCCTGGGCAAAANTTTTTTTTTTTGGGGGGGGTGACATTTCAGAAGTTTACCTTTGAGCAGCTGTGTTTAAAGAAATAAAAGAACACTCCTTAAATTCAGCCTCTCCTCCACCACAGGAACATACAAAACAGAATCCTGAGTTTAGGCATGATGATCCTCAGCCCAAGCCCCTCCCCAATAAGCAGAGGTATTGTCACCAGAGCCCTGTGGAGCCTCACCTTGAACATCTCCATGCATGAGGCCCCAGCCAACTCCTCAGGCAACCTGTTCCATGCTCTGATGGTACAGAACTTGTTCCTAACATCTAATGTAAATCAGCTCTTCTGTAGTTTGAAGCCACCACCCCTCGTTCTATCATTTCAGGCCTTTGTAAACAGTCTCTGTCCAGGCTTCTAAATCCCCCTCAGGTACTGGAAGGTCAGTCACTGCTAGATCTCCCTGGAGCCTTCTCTTCTCCAGGCTGAACAACTCCAGCTCTGTCAGCCTGTCTTCATGATGGAGCAGAGATGCTCCAACCCCCTGATCATTTTCATGGTGCTCCTCGGATCTGCTCCATCACATAAGAATCTGCCCTTGGCATAACTGACTCCTGAATGGAGCTTTGTCTGTCTTTAGAGGATTTCAGGAGACCTGGTATCTGTTGCCAAGACAAACTTCCTTTCTAGAACCTATGACACTCTCCATTCCTCAAAATCCCTGCTAAGTTTTCATCAGAGAAATAGGCACTCATCTCCTCATACATGTTCATCTTTCTTACCTTATTTTAAATAATATAAACAGAATACTTAAAAAAATAAGATTAAATTTTATAAGAAATCTTCTTAAGTAAATGATCATAGAATCATAGAATGGTAAGGTTGGAAGGACATCTCAAGGATCATCCAGTTCCAACCTCTTGCCATAGGCAGGGACACCTCCCACTAGTACAGGTCACTCAAGGCCTCCTCCAACCTGGCCTTAAACACCTCCAGGGTGGGAGCAGCCACAACCTCCCTGGGCAACCTGTGCCAGTGTCTCACCACCCTCATTGTAAAGAACTTCTTCCTCCTAACATCTAGTTTCAATCTCCCCTCTGCCACTTCAAACCCATTGCCCCTTGTCCTGGCGTTACAAGACCTTCTCAATAGTCCCTCCCCAGCCTTCCTGTAGGCCCCCTTCAGATCCTGGTAAGGTCTCCTGGAAGCTTCTGCAGGCTGCACAGCCCCAACTCTCTCAGCCTGTCCTCACAGCAGAGCTGCTGCAGCCCTCTCACATCTTGGCAGCCTCCTCTGGACCCACTCCAACACTTCCATGTCCTTCCTGTGCTGGGGGCTCCAGAACTGCACACAGGACTGCAGGTGGGGTCTGAGGAGAGCAGAGCAAAGGGGCACAATCCCCTCCCTTGCCCTGCTGCCCACACTGCTCTTGCTGCAGCCCAGCACACAGTTGCTGTCTGGGCTGCACTCACACTGCAGCCTCATCTTGAGCTTTTCAGCACCCCACACCCCCAGGGCCTGTTCCTCAGGGCTGCTCTCAGCCATTCCCCACCCAGCCTGGAGTTGTGCTTGGGATTGTGCCTACCCAGGTGCAGGACCTTGCACTTGGCCTTGTTGAGTTTCATGAGGCTGGCTTGGGCCCACCTCTGCAGCCTGTCCAGGTCCCTCTGGATGGATCCCTGCCCTCTAGTAGCTTGGTGTCATCTGCAAACTTGCTGAGGGTGCACTGATTCCTCTGTCCATGTCACTGACAAAGATGTTAAACAGCAAATTATGCATGTATTATAAACACATGCACTTAAAGATTTAACTAGTGGAAGGGACTGTAAGGATATTCACTTCTGCTCTTCAGAAAACAGAGTAAGAAATAATCATCCATGCTGCTGTTAGCTGCAAAGCCAGGCATACACTAGTCTAAATTGACAGAAGGTAAATATTTCCCCTCATTTGATCTTCCTGTTCCATCTTTCTTCATGATGCAAGAGTGCAGTGATACATGTTTAAATAATTTCAGAGGTCTCCCGAGCACCAATATTATCTGCCTTACTCACACAATGCAAGAAACAACCCATAACTCCACAAAAGTGTCTATGGAGTAGAGCATTTTCTTTCCAAGACACTCATCTCAAACATTTTGTTTCCTGGGGGCATGAGTTTTGCAGACTAAAAATCTGCACTAAAAACATTCTCAAGACAGAGAAGTTTGACTTTTCTCTTCCATAAAAGAAAATAAAAAAAGGCCATTGAGAAATTCCCATGAACACAGAGCCCAGGACCTAAGCCTGAGAAAGGTCAAGTCTGTTCTAAATGCAGAGCCAGTAATCTTCCAACAGAGTTTAAAAAAACCCACATCTCTGCTCTCCCACTCCCAGTATAAATCCCAAATTCTTTAGATATGATTTTTGGGACAAAGGTCAATGAGCCTTTAGGTCAAAACCCAGTAGTAATCAACATTATCAAATTAAACAGTTCTCTTTTTATTGTGTTCTCCATTTTTTTTTTCCCTAGGGGGATTAAAAAAAAAAAAACAAACACAACAAAAAAAAGAGAGGGGAAAAAAAAGTTTTAATCCAAATGTAAAAATAAACAAAAAACTTTTCAGACAATATTTTTCCTAAGCACGAAGGCTTCACACTGACATGTACACAGCCCCTGTACAATCACATACCTACTTATCAGATACTGGGTTTCCACTTGATTTTTTTCCAAAGTATAATCAATATGTTAGTTTGTTCTGTTCTTAGGAAAGGCACAATCCTTCCTGCCTCAAAAACAGAGCTTGGCAACCAAAGTGAAAAGATGGTGTTTGCAGTGGAAGAGAAGCATGCAATAAAACCACACACTGAAAGTAAATTAAATACTGATGTCTATATGCCTGTAAATGAAACAGCAAACCAATAGGTGTAAGAGTTTAGGATTCAGGGCAGTAAGTGTATTAATGAGCATTACAATTAGCAGGCTTGTCCTTCTGCAACTGCTTTCATCTGCTGAGATAATTTGTTACATGCCCACCTCATGAACATGACTGCATTGCTAGCTGCATGTCACCATTCTAGAGCACTAAATTATGTATCTTATCAGGAGCAGTGAGAGGGCACAAGATTTGTTAAAGCAGCCTGGGAGTCTTGGGCAACTATATATTTCCCTACTCTTGCTTAGATCACAGTGACAAGGGAACATTAGTTGGTGGTTGGTCTGTTGGTTGGTTTTTGGTTTGTTTTTCTCCAGGAAGAGCCTTCTGTGGAACTACAAAGGCAATAATCTGGAAATAAATCCAATCAAGTATTACTGTGTTAGCCAGGACGTTACAAATTTATAACACAGACTGTATTAGGCAAGCTATCTACTAGCACAGGACACTGGGTTATAACGGTATGGAGTCTAACTGCTTGTACTTCAAGGCATTTGTTGAGATGAAAGTTTGAGATCTTCCGTCCAGGGACTTCTAGACAACAGAAGAGGCAGCACTACTCCTCCAGGGCCAGTTCAAAACTCTCTAGCTACAAAATCCTGACCACTACTCATAAAACCTTTCTGGACTATCCACTTTGTTCTCTATTTTCCAGATATTTGCCTTTAAGTGCTTTCACAGTTTCATGTAATATGATGAGGAGAGGGAAAACAAACTGAAAACACCAAGTGAAAATATTTTAATGTGCCTATAAACCTGCCACACTACCAAATAGGGATTTTAAGGTTGGCAGGAAACAGCAAAGGCTTCTACTTCAGAAATGAAGTTTTTGTAGCTCCCATGAAACTCCCTACAGATGGCAAAAACTTCCAGTTCCCTCCTTCCCACAAAACCTTCCACCTCTGCAGTGTAGGGCTTGTTCAGAACTCCAACAACTCACAGCACTGCATGTGCTCCAGCCTCTCCACTCCTCATTTGGAGCAGAGACTAAGCCCACACTACAATAAGGATACCTCAGCCAAACACTGAGCTGAATTTTTACTGCAGTTAGCTCTCTCCCATTTAGCAGGAGAAAAAAAGAAATAATAAGCATCCAGACAGCTACTACCTACATTCTCAGTACTTCTGCTACTGGTGCTTCACTATCAAAAGGAATGTTAAGACACTAAGGAGATGGGAGCAAGAGAGAGGCAGTGCAAAGGTTAATCATAGAATCATAGAATGGTAAGGTTAGAAAGGACCTCAAGGATCATCTAGTTCTAATTCCCTGTCATAGGCAGGGACACCTCCCACTAGTACAGGTCACTCAAGGCCTCATCCAACCTGGCATTCAACACCTCCAGGGAGGGAGCAGCCACAACCTCCCTGGGCAACCTGTGCCAGTGTCTCACCACCCTCACTGCAAACAACTTCCTCCTAACATCTAGTCTGAATCTTCCCTCTGCCAGTTCAAACCCATTGCCCCTTGTCCTGCCATTGCAAGACCTTGTCAATAATCCCTCCCCAGCCTTCCTGTAGGCCCCCTTCAGATATAGAAGGCTACTCTAAGGTCTCCTGGAAGCCTTCTCTTCTCCAGGTTGCAAAGCCCCAACTCTCTCAGTCTGTCCTCACAGCAGAGCTGCTGCAGCCCTCTCAGCATCTTGGTGGCCTCCTCTGGACCCACTCCAACACTTCCATGTCCTTCCTGTGCCGGGGCTCCAGAACTGCACACAGGACTGCAGGTGGGGTCTGAGGAGAGCAGAGCAAAGGGGCACAATCCCCTCCCTTGCCCTGCTGCCCACACTGCTCTTGCTGCAGTCCAGGACTCGGTTGGCTGTCTGCGATGCCAGGACAAGGGGCAATGGGTTTGAACTGGCAGAGGGGAGATTGAAACTGGATGTTAGGAGGAAGTTCTTTACAGTGAGGGTGGTGAGACACTGGCACAGGTTGCCCAGGGAGGTTGGGTAGCACAGAATCACTCAAAGATCATGTTGGGTGATTCTGTGCTCCACAACCTCCCTGGAGGTGTTCAAGGCCAGGTTGGATGAGGCTTTGAGTGACCTGTACTAGTGGGAGGTGTCCCTGCCTATGGCAGGGGGTTGGAACTAGATGATCTTTGAGGTCCCTTCCAACCTAAACCATTCTATGATTCTATGATCATTGTACATACCACATTTGCTGCTTTTAGCCAAGGCAGAACTTCTTTGCCTTTTGTGCCAGGGAAAGATGTATAAATGCTGGCCATAACGTACATATGTTTTTAAAAAGCTATGAAACATTTGGCAATTGTGTAAAAAAAACAGGGAATAAGTTAAGGGAAACTCCATCTACATTGCCTCAGTGGCAAAATTAGCATGGAACCAGTACCCAAACCTAAATGTCTCTCACTCTTCTAGATGGAAATATTCAGGAAATATCAAACTGCTACAAACGCACAACAAAGTTTGTTATGTATTTTTATAGCAAGCTTTGGGATTAGAAGCAGTGAAGGATCAAACATTAAAATGCTTGCTTTGCCTCCTTTGCATCATCTGATCAACTCTCATCCATGAATTGTAAAGTCTCATGGAGGCACTGTAATTAGCATGCTTCCTTCCTTGCTGGAACCATGCTGATTTTTTAAAGGGAAGTAAAAGCCATTCTTCCACTTGCAATCGAATGTAAATTGTATTATTTATTATTTCAGTAGCACTTGATATTTATTTTAATGATTCTTTAAGTCAGACATGAACACTGGGGAGTAACAGCAGGACATCCAAAGCAGCAGAAGTTTGGGCTTTCTTGTTTGAAAGAAGTTGTAATGAAAAAGTAGATAATGCATGTGGGTTGTTTTTTTTTCTTAAAGTATGATAAATAAAGTTTCATGAAATGAAACCATATACAATGGATTTTCCCAAACAGAAGAGAAAGCTTCTGAATGCAAAAAGCTGTATGGGCAGGTCAAGAAACTGCCTCACCTCTCAGCCTTTGCTGAGGAGTTGTGCGAGGCATGCCAGGCTTAGTAGTCTCTGCTGGGACAGCATTAGGAAATTCAGTTAGACTCCTGCTTCCTCAAGCTGTGGCTGGTAAGAAAAACTCTTCATGGCACCCAGCAGAGTTCCTGGGCTGTGTCCTGACCCAGGAAAAGCACCTTATGCCTCTTGTCTTCTCTGTAACTAAGGGATAAGTTACACAAGTGTGTCAGATGTTTGGTTCTTTTTGTTCTTTTTGAGCTAATCCTGAATTATAATCCTGAATATAACAATCCTGAGCTAATCCTAAACCTGGTGCTTCCGTGCAGACCTCTGCCTGAAACACCTTCCTGGCACAAGGGGAAACACACTAAGGATTTGCCAGCAGTCTTTTCTGTGCCCTGGCATGAAGACTGGCATGAAGAGCAGATGACAGCAGACTAGTTAAAGAGACCTACAGCCTCCTCCATCTCATGTCGCACACCAATGCAGCAAGCCCCAGCAGATCAACTTCAGTTATTTCAGGTACTTGTAGCTGACCTCTAGCAGGTCCAGAGGAGGCCACAAAGATGCCCAGAGGGCTGCAGCAGCTCTTCTATGAGGACAGGCTGAGAGAGTTGGGGCTCTGCAGCCTGGAGAAGAGAAGGCTGCCAGGAGACCTTAGAGTAGCCTTCCAGGATCTGAAGGGGGCTACAGGAAGGCTGGGGAGGGACTATTGCCAAGGTCTTGTAATGACAGGACAAGGGGCAATGGGTTTGAACTAGCAGAGGGGAGATTGAAATTGGATGTTAGGAGGAAGTTGTTTGTGGTGAGACACTGGCACAGGTTGCCCAGGGAGGTTGTGGCTGCTCCCTCCCCGGAGGTGTTCAAGGCCAGGTTGGACGAGGCCTTGAGTGACCTGTACTAGTGGGAAGTGTCCCTGCCTATGGCAAGGGGTTTGGAACTAGATGATTCTTGAGGTCCCTTCCAACCTTACCATTCTATGATTCTATGAACTACAGACTAACTTTGTCCATGATGCTATTAGGAGTGTACACTGGTGTTTGGCTTTCTGTTTGGGGTTTGTTTGGTTGGGGTTTTGTTGTTGTCTTGGGGGGTTTTGTTGTTGTTGTCGTTGTTTTGTTTTTAAAGTGGGAATTACTCTTTCTGGCCACGCTGAGGTTCAGCAACTTCACATTCTGTTGATCATTTTATTACAAATGCAAAATGGGAATTACTTTGGCCCTTGAACATATTGAGTACAAGATCCTCAAGTTTTAACTCCCTTTTCACCTAGTCATATGAATCATTTCTTACTTGGATGCTCTAGGTTTTGCATGAAGACAGGCCAGTATAACTGCTTAATTTGTCTGCATTTGGCCCCTGCAGATTCCTGAGGTATATCAACATAAAGGGCATCTTTCTGGGAAAACACAGGCCCTCTTCTTAAAGAAATCTAAATCAGATTAAAATAGCAGACAGACTTCCCTAAAAATAGTGTGGGTTTCAGTGGTTTGGGTTTTTTTAAGATAACAATAAATCTGCTTAAATGTTTTGGCTGTCCACAACCTTCAATAAATCATTCAGTGCTGTGTTTCATTTTCCTCCATCCATCAAATTGCAGCTGGAAAGGAGAAGGAAGAAGAGAGGAAAAGCAGTTTTGGTGTAACTTTTGTGCCAGGATCAGTCAAATGCATGCTTGGTCCATAACGTGGCTAGGATCAGTTCTGTGTTTACTCAGGACACTAAGATGCACCATGCTGAGTGCATCAATTCACCACCTCCCATCATTATTTCTTTCCCTCTGCCCACAGACTGTTATATCCAGATCTGAAAGGAAGACAGGAACAGAATCTTTGCCCAACTTGAATTCAAGTTGCACAGAGGCTAACTACTTTCTTGAAGACATTTCTTCCACTGTATAGGGCCACTAAAATGTAAAAAACACCTCAAAATAACTGGGAAAAAGAAGGAGCAATAACTCATGCTCCTTGTAGTCTCAGATTGTGCTTTCACTTAAGAAATTATCTCATCCAGCTACTCTAACTGACTCAAACTCAACTGACAATACAAATTGAAATCTGTGTACAGGAAGTAAAACCTACATTCCTCCCAAATATTCATACCACATCTGGAAGAAGAAAAGTATTTCCTGCTATTCAGCACAAGTCAGGCTGCACCTTGAGTACTGTGCACAGTTTTGGTCCCTGATATACAAGAAGAATGCAGACAGGCTGCAAAAGGTCCAGAGAAAGGCCACAAGAATGATCTGAGGACTGGAAGACCTGGCATATGAGGGAAGGCTGAGAGAACTGGGTTTGTTCAGGCTTGAGAAGAGAAGGCTTAAGAGACCTCACAACCACATACAAGCACATAAAGGGCTACCATGAGCAGGGAGAAAGAGCCACACGGTGAAGACAAGGGGTAATGGGAACAAGCTGCTACTGAGGAGACTCAGACTGGATGCCAGAAAACATTTTCACCATTCGAACTATTAGAGATTGGAATAAACAACCAAGGGAGGTGGTGGGTTCCCCTGCATTAGACAGTTTCAAGGCTTGGCCATCTCCTTTAAACTATATTCTTAGCCTGAAAGGTTGGACTAGATGTCCCTTAAGGTTCCCTTTGAACCTGGTATTCTATTTGCCCTACCAGCTAGAATAGAAGCAAGCTGTCTTCTCTCTGACCAGGGAGAAGCTTAGACAGCTGATCTTTCAAGTTTTTTTCTTAAGTGACTGACAACAACATGACACAGAGATCTCTCCTCACTGCTGAGCCCTGTGTCTCCTCATATACCACACAGCTGCTTCACCCTTATTGTTACATCTCCATCAAGGGTAGCAGCTTTTCCCACTGAAGAAAGGTTCAACAGTGGCGTCCAGGCATACTCAAATTACATTATAACTTAGCAGTAGGAACTCCACCAAGGCAGTGATTAGATACCAGAGAGTCCTGACTCTCATCCTAGTAGTAGTGCCTTTTTTTTTTTAAGGTAAGAAATACTTCAACATTTTGCACAACTGCAGATACTATTTCCACCACTTACACATTCCACCCCTCCAAAAGCACCTCTCCACCAAAGGAACACCTAAGATGTAAAAAAAGATGGGAAAGTATTTAAAGTAACTGAAGACACATGCTTAAGCTACATACAGATTGCTCAGCAAATCTCAGCTCTCTTTCTAACCAGTGCATGGAGAAAGAAGTTGCTTTGCGCAAGCAGGCAGCGTATTTTTGTTGCAGGGCCCTTTTCAAGGTCACAATCCAGCTAAGCTGCAGAGCACAAATGACATAACTTTCCTTTTCATAATTGTTTTCTGAGTCTGCCTGGTCACTCTGAGTTCATGTCATCATTTCCCTTTTTTATATGCCCTGGTGCTTTGCACATTTCAGTGAATCTTCACATACAATATCAAATACAGACAATATAATGGGAATTAAAGCTCCTTAGAAGCCTATGTCCTGAATTCAATTAGCAGTATCAAGAGTTTAGTAGTTAGCAACAAGTCCAAAATATGTAATATGATTACTGAAAAGTTTAATATGAATATAGTCCTATGCAACTACCTTCTTTTTACTGTCTCCTCTAGAAGTGATTGCAATAATGTAACTGTCTTTACTTTGAAGCCTAGCTTATTTCAGTATATAAAGTGGTATTTAGGTTGGTACAGAAGAGAGGTACAAATGGGATGTCCATTATCTCTATCCGACTCATCACATGGCAGCACTACTCGCACTGAAATTACACTCAGCTGCCACAGCAGCCATTAGCAAACACTGCCAAAAGCAACCATACTTGGGAGATATTTTAGATGCACTTACCTATATACAGCATCTGCAGCCCCCAAGTCAGATGGCTCCCATCCACACCACACAACATCTGGTCTGGGTCTCCAATAGGCTTTGCCTTGAAAGAAAGAAGAGTACAGTCACAGTTAGCCACTGTCAAGGGCATGTGTCCACTCATGCTCTGATAAGGCAGAGATATTTCAGAGTCCAAGGTCTCCAGAGACAGCTTTACAGGACTTTATAACACAGTTAGTCAAACCTAGGACGGTCTTATCCATACTAACAGCAAAGACTGTGCCTTAAACTCTCTCCAGAACCATACCTCAGAAAAATATACTTCACCCCAAAGCAAGCTCAGGAGCATGAGGATGAGTAAGTATAAAGGACAGCCAAGACATTTTGTGTCTCTGCCTTATTAACAGAATTTGTAACAGTTTTATTTGCTGCTGCTTACATCTCCAGAAGGAGTTCCTTCCAAGCCTGAAATTACGACTCCCAAACTTACAAGCAATCAGTTTGAGACACAAAGCTCTGGAACAGTGGAGCCAGTCACCAAACTGGAGTCATTCCCAGGAAGAGCGCAGAGCACAGCTTGAGAGAAGCAAGTTTTAAGTAACTGCTTCAGGAATCGGCTGGAACAAACTGAACTGCATCTAGCACAGGCCTGATCTGAGCTACAAGGAAGACCAGGTCATAAAAAGTTCATAGCCAGGCCATAGCCGTGTCAGCTGCCAATATTTAGTTCAAGGATGTCAATTTTTCCAACTCCTTTGCAGTGCTCTGGCTTTGGTGACCTATTTCTCTTTACTGCCTATGTAACATTAACAGAAGGGTTATNGCCCAGCACACAGTTGCTGTCTGGGCTGCACTCACACTGCAGCCTCATCTTGAGCTTTTCATTACCCCACACCCCCAGGGCCTGTTCCTCAGGGCTGCTCTCAGCCATTCCCCACCCAGCCTGTATTTGTGTAGATAGTACATTGACAGAGAAGGCCTTTACTGCGTCTAGGAATTTCCTAGAGAGGAGGTGGTAGGGTCAGATGCAATATATAGGCCTGTATAGTACACAGGAAAGTCAGTCTATTTCTGTTAGAGATCTTCCCTTAATCTGATGCACTGAAGGAAAACTGAGCTCTTTGGCTGGAAAGAATCCATAAAGCTCTGCAGCATTAGAACAGCAGAAGGGGCAAGAAGCTTTGATGTAATTATTACCAGTAGGTGGTATGCATTAACTACTATTTCCCAACCAGCAGGTTATTCAGCAGCTTTAGAAACAATAAAACCCTTAAGACTTGAGGCAACAACAAAAAAAAAGAAAAAAGAAAAAAAGGGGTTTAAAAAAAACATGAACAAATCTTTTGCATTCATGATACACTGCAATTATAAGCAAGCATTCATGCTGGGAATAATTATCAACACACTTCAAATTTACTGAATGTCAATGAAGTTGAGAATACTCTTCATAAAAGAACAATACAAAGGAGGTAGCCAAGTTGTATTTAAAAAGAGGCATGAGCAATTGTGTTAATTGCAGGGAGGAAAAAAAAAACCCAGCTATAAATAGGACAGGCTTAGAGTTTGTAGCATTTCTTAAAACGCAGGAATTTTACAAACCGAAGTGCAGCAACTCACTAAGGATTTTAAAAGAGGATAGGGTGCTCACTGGACATTTTCTTAAACACTCCTCAGGAACACAGTTGTTACTCTAAGCTAGGCGAATCTTTTGAGTTCTGTTGTGCACAAGAATGTCTCGGGACTGTAAAGTGTACAAAAAAATTATTACCATAAAGTGTACATCTCAGTGCTGTAGGGGCAGATAAACACAGCAGCCTGCTCACTTCCTGTTCAGCAGAGAAACAAAAGCACCAAACCCAAACACTGGTACTTGGAACTGTTGTGGATTACTATTTCTAGGAACAAAATCAGGGTTTATTTGTGAAGCATGTGTCCTGGTAGGGCATAAATCCTTCCAGGCAGGTTTAACCCTTGCTCTCCTCCTCTTGTTGCTGTTCCATGAGTTGTAGTAGATTGAGCAAACAATGAAGCAGCAAAGCCTGAGGGCTGGGAGCTTAGTATGACTTGTCAGGTGTCTGGTGCTGCCCCTCAACCTGCCGGCATGGTCACAGGAGGCACGAAGCTTTGAATTCGTTGGGCAGAACAATGATAACTGTGCCTATTGGCCAGTTTCATTTGCAAAATGATCTATTTAATGGGGAGTGATTTAGAAACCTTTCTGCATTGCCTTTTCTGCACTGACCACCTGTTCTGCCTTTACTGCACCANTCTCCTTCCAACCTTACCATTCTATGATTCTAAGTTGAAGCCAAGAAAAACTGTAGAATCATTTTGGTTGGAAAAGTCCTTTAGGATAATTGAGTCCAATCATTCTCTAATTTTTCAAATCTGGTCCTCAGTACCACATCTATGTATCTGTTTAACATCTCAAGGGACAGTGATTCAACCACTTCCCTGGGGAGCCTATTCCAGTGTTAGTTACATCTCTCATTGAAAAAGTTATTAGTAGAAATAAGAAGTATTAAAGAAAACTTCCCCTGGTGCAACTTGAGGCCAATAGAAATACGTAAACCCAAATCTGTAGCAACTTAAATGCTTTTAAAATCTGACTCTAAATTAATTGTCCCAGGCTAATTGGGAGCCTGAGGAGGAACTAGAGATTTTAGTTCAGACCTCTTCATATCTAAGCTTCTGCTGCTAGAACTTGCCTGGCAAATCTAAATTAAATAAGAAAAACTAAAATTACTCCTAGCAACAGGCAAATTCCTATGTGAAGACAGAAATATCTCTAATAAAGTAGAAAAGGCAAAAGGTTCAGTATATTTTCCTTGTGTGCTTGGAGAAAAGCAGGATGAGGAGCTAGTATCACAACAAGGTGATTAAGGACTTTCCAGCCCATTAGTAACTAAGAAGTATGCTAAACAATGACTACAAGAAATGAACACTCTTAAAATTAGTATACTTGGATAACTTACAGTGAATATTTGAACATATTTGCAGTTTGCCTACCTGTATCCAAATCTAATACAATATATGTCCTGAATTTTTACATGCCTGGAAGAAACTGGAAAATCTACCCATATTCCAAAAAGGGTAGCCTGGATGCAAGCATAAAACCTTGCCTGGCTGAACTTTAATCCACAAAGTCATGGGAAGATGTAAATAAATTAAAGCTTAAATAATTGGCACTAGCTAGATTCCTGTCAACAGAAGATTATTTTTCTTGCCCCTTAGGTCAACATAAAAAAGTAGTTCTGACTTAATTGTGGTTCATACTGCTAGATTTAAACTGAACACTCTATACTTTCATATCACATTTGAATTAGCATCTCATGATATTCACATCAGTACTCTTCTAAAACACTGATATTCTTAATTAAAATAATGAAGCAAATAAAATAATAATAACTTAATAAAAAAAATAATAAAAAGTATTAGAGTGATAAAATAATTAATGTAATGGAACTATTAATTATTAGATTAATAGTGATAATGAATAATTAAAATAATAAAACAAATTATAAAAATAAAACAAAAAATAAAACAATAAAAGAGAGGTTTTAAAAGAACTCTGAAGAAATCTGAAAGGGGCTACAGGAAGGCTGGGGAGGGACTATTGACAAGGTCTTGCAATGACAGGACAAGGGACAACGGGTTTGAAGTGGCAGAGGGGAGACTGAAAGTGGATGTTAGGAGGAAGTTGGTTGTAGTGAGGGTGGTGAGACACTGGCACAGGTTGCCCAGGGAGGTTGTGGCTGCTCCCTCCCTGGAGGTGTTCAAGGCCAGGTTGGATGAGGCCTTGAGTGACCTGTGCTAGTGGGAGATGTCCCTGCCTATGGCAGGAGGTTGGACCTAGATGATCCTTGAAGTCCCTTCCAACATTACCATTCTATGATTCTAAATAGAAAGCTGTTCTCAGAAGAATCATGAACTAAAAAAAAAAATATACCCTTCAGCAAAAGACTTAAGTGTTTGAAGTTTCTAGGTCATCATCACATACTATGTAAACAAAGCTTACTATGCATTAAGTTGACCTTTAACAAAAGCTTTGTTTACATGAACAGGCAGCAGGAACTCCTTGAAAAGGTTCAGTAGAGTGCTGAGGGCCTGATGCTCACCCATTGGGGGCTGACAGGGGAAAGGAGGTAAAGGAAGAGATGTTTCAGACAAGCCACAGGCTGATTTCCCAGCCCCAAATGCCCTTTTGCAGCTGGAGCACATTAGCTATGCTCCTGCTTCTGGAATGCATCTAATGGTGGACACTCACTCCAAAAGAATCTGTGCACCAGCTCCAGAACCTTCTCTGATATGAAAGGTTGTGCAGGAAGGAGATTGAAAAGGATTAGCAAATATGCAAATCTGCTTCAGAACAATGTGAACTGGTAATGATGCAGACACACCTAAAATCCTGGTAAGACTTAATCACTGGAAGCTGAAGTCAGTCAATTTCAGAGNAATTACCCTCAAACCAGCACAAACGTGAATGTGCAATTATTACTATCTCTAAACCACAAAGAAAATTTATTTACTTGAACCAGTTAACCACACAAATCAAACCAGCCAGAAAGAGAGATCTCAAAAACCTAGGCACAAAGCCTTTCTGGAAGATGTGAACAGCTTGCTGTGATTAAAGCTAAAGTGAACAGAAGTCATGAGACAGGTAAACAGTGTCAAATTGAGGGGACCATAGAGTGATTTATAAACTATTTATGGATTAGACTACACAAACCAGAGGATCCTTTCTAGTTTTACATGCCCTGAAGTTATGAAAGCTGATACTACCCAACTTCAATTGATTTTGACAGAAATGTAGGCCACTTGGCACCACAGAACACAAGATAAAAAGTTGAGTGGGCAACTGCAACTTGTGCCTCGTACAATTTTATAGTGAGAAAATGAGATATTTCCTACTGATTTATAAAATGGTAGCTACAGAAAACAAACTCTGCAAACCATGGGAATTAAAATCTGAAATGTGCAGTGAAGTTAAGCTAATGCATTTGAGCTTATTTTTAATTGCTGAATATTTGCAAGCTTTAAAAAAGTTACATTAACACATTCCTTTAAAAAAAAAATACAGGAGAAATGTAACTGTTGGCATCCTAACAGCCACTTGATCTAGCAAGATTACTTATTGAAAATGCTACATCATGGGGTACTTAGCCATAATAATATGACTTTAAATGGTTATATTGGTTCATATTCTATTAAATGTATTGACAAGAACTACTTTAAAAGATCACACATGAAGGAGATATGCATGGAGAGGGCACATCTTCTCAACATGGCATAATTCAGCTTTCATCTGCTTATTTAGGCACCTGTAGAATAACAGTGTCATAGAATGGCTTAGGATGGAAGGGATGTTAAAGATCATCTACTCCAACCTTCCTGCCATGGCCAGCAAGTAGACTTGGCTGCTGAAGGCCTCATCCAACCTGGCTTTAAGGACCTCCAAGGAGGAGGCATCCACAACCTCTCTGGGCTGCCTATTCCAGAGCCCCATGACCCTCATACTGAAGAACTGTTCTGCTCTGGACTGTCTTTATCATTGCAAAACTTTAAACAAATCTGTTTGCCCTTGGTGTACTTGTGATGGAAGGGGAGACCTTTAGTTCTGAACATAGATTTTAACTACAGTATATTAATCAAATAAGCAGCTTAACATCAGATGATGTATGTGTTTCCTGAAGAGCCACATGAAGATTCTGAGATCAGGGTCGAATTAAGGCACAGATATGACAGGACAGCATCTCTTGACACCACTCCTAGGATTCTATACTGTTAAAAGCTTGTAAGTAATAACTTGTAACTTGGTGAACTCTTCTGAGCAAACAGAATTGTGTGACCTGGGAGGACTCGACACTTCAAAGTGTGGTTTCTAAACTTGATATTGAAATAACTATTTTTACCATAAAACTCAAGCACTTTTGGAAAATACATTTTACACTGAAAGCAGTTTAGTGTCTGTATTCCCAGCCTAAAACAAACTGAAAAGATTCAATTGTTACCATGGAAGAAGTTAAGGATTAAAGTATAGGTGTGACTAGAAGATAAAAATTGCCTTTATATCTTGCCCAGTATATCTCCTTAGCTCTGCAAGTTGTATCTGTTTACTTTCCTAGAAAATAAATTCTTACTGTGGTAGATTTCACCTTCCAAAGCTAGGATAGGCATAGAAAGGCAAGCTGGATTCAACCATGCATCAGCAATACGTCAACAAAGTTCTAAGTGTGGAGTTTTCTGTGGACTGAAGCACAAGCAACAGTTTTGGTTTTTCAGTCTGAGGCTGACTTTGCAGTTCTGGAAGCCAATAAAAAAAGTTTGACTTATAAACTGAGCAGATCTGGTCTGGAAGTCACTGAGAGAAAAATAAATGTAGTGCTCCCAGCATGTCAACTTGACAGGGTCACTTTGCTTTTCTGACCACAATTCTACTTTAAAACTAACCTTTCAGCAGCTGCTCAGTTTCAGTCATCAATCCTACTGCTGCTGAAAAGCAATAGCAAAAACACCTACTGACTTCAACAGGAACAAGATGAGGCTCTTGATAGCACTTCTCCTATACATCGCAGTCTTGCAACACATAAAATGATCATAAAAAAATCTCAGTATGATTTAGAAAGGTAGAAAATATCCCTGTTGACCCAAGTCAGATCACTGGAGACCTACATCCATTAGTTTTCTGTTCAACAGACAGAAGAGTTTATGATTTTTTTATATATATATAAACCAAGCCAAAGATGTGACAGAAAACAAGAGTGACTCTATCTCAGGTGGAATCTGAACAGCAGCTTTGTAATAAGGTAGGAAGCAGCTCTCCTGCTACTAGAGTCGGCTACTAGAGTCGGGGTTCTGCAGCCTGGAGAAGAGAAGGCTTCCAGGAGACCTTAGAGTAGCCTTCCAGGATCTGAAGGGGGCTACAGGAAGGCTGGGGAGGGACTATTGACAAGGTCTTGTAATGCCAGGACAAGGGGCAAGGGTTTGAAGTGGCAGAGGGGAGATTGAAAGTGGATGTTAGGAGGAAGTTGGTTGCAGTGAGGGTGGTGAGACACTGGCACAGGTTGCTCAGGGAGGTTGTGGCTCCTCCCTGCCTGGAGGTGTTTAAGGCCAGGTTGGAGGAGGCCTTGAGTGACCTGTACTAGGGGGAGTGTCCCTGCCTATGGCAGGGGGTTGGAACTAGATGAGCTTTGAGGTCCCTTCCAACCTTACCTTTCTATGATTCTATGAAATCTCTCTTAAACATATCAGGGAGGATAAACAGCCCTCAGACTAAGGCTGGGAGAGGTCTGACCTGCAGGTTCTGGGCAATCAGCACTGAAGGCTGTGGCACCAGCAATGCAAAAGACATTGCTGAGGCAAGCTTAAAATGTATTCATATGGCAACCACAGCCATGCCCAAGCCTCTACAGTCCTTTTGTATCATTCCTGTGACATATTCAGAAAATACCACTACTGTCTGTCCTCCAACAGGTGAGGCAGGAGCCTTAAGACTCCTAACACATTAAGATCATGATATGTGGGTTGCAAGGGAGCTCAGCTCTTTACATGTGGGCCAAAAAGTGATTTATCTTAATTTCTGTTAAGAATTCTGAAGTTAAAAACTGGAGACTTTGTGAAAAAGTAACAAAGGTTACTTTGTGAAAGTAAAGAAAACTACACAAGTGTATGGAGAAGTCAGTGATTGTACTTTGCTATCCAGAAGGTAATATTGCAACAACTGTTTCCAAATCTAATTTCCTACATGGTCCACGATCCTTTCAGATGAAAATCTACTTTAGGTACTTACTATGCACAACAAGCAGCAAATTGCAAGGGAGAGGCCTTTGTTTTCCTCCTGATGATAGTTTCTGCTAACATCATACTTGGTTTATCTGGATGCTCAAAGGAAAAGGAATACTCAATTGCAAATGCATTAGTATGTGACATCTGTGCTCCTCACCGCCCTCTAGACCAGCTCAGTCACAACACACTTTGCTTGCCAAACAAACTCTTCCCCTCTGATCCCCAATTATATTAAAAAAAAAAAAACAATAAAACATTTGAGCCCTTTAAATGGAGCACTAAGGTTGTAATGCAAATCATTAACTTGCTAGACCACTAAAACTCTCATGTCTTTGCCCTCTGGGACAGGACTGATTCTGGGACACCAACTCAACTCAACAGGAAAACAAAAGAAAAAGACAAGCAAAGACAATCAATTCTTATGCGAGTTTCAAATTCCTTAACTTCACTGCAACATTTTACCACAAGAAGTTGTCCCCAGTGGATGTCTTTCACCTCTTTGTCTTGTCTGCTCCTCTATTCAGCAACAGTCTGCTAAGTTCCTGCCTCACAGTACATCTCTTTCGAACTGACTGGCTCTATGGGAAACATTCTTCTCACCCCAGACACTCAGTAGTCATCACTGCATCAAGGGTTCTGAGCAGTTAGAGTTTTTCATATACTAATTAAAGCCTCTTATAGAACTTGAGCTAATTACGAACATGACAAATTGAGTACAAAACAAACTGGCTGTAGCTGTGTATTTGCATGATGCAAATACCTGCTGACGAATGTGTTCCTATTCTTTTCCCTCCTGACTCTTTCGGCAGCAGTCAACAGCTGTGGACACAAGAAGCATCTATAATAATTTAAGATTCAGATGTTAAATCCTGAGGCATTTCTTCCTCACAATCATAAATCCCATTAATGCCTCTAAAATATGCTCTGTAGTACTATATACTACACCTGGTATGCTCTGTAGTACTATATACATATACCTGGTGCTTGTTTTCTGGTCAGAATTCCACAATCCTACAGCTACCTTTGATTTTTTGTTCTTGGTTTGTTGGTTGGGTTTTTTTTTTTAAGTACTATTATCCTCACTATATGCATGAGAATAAAATAATTTATAAATTTATCATGAGAGATTATGTGCAAAAACTTCTTACAGTTAGGTCCAAAGAATGGTTCAGCAATAAATTCACACATTGCCTTCAAGAAAAAAAAAACAAAACAAAAAACAGAAGACACACACAAAAAAATTCAACTACGAAAAAACCCTCAACAACAAAAAAATCCCCAACAACAACAAAAAAACGAAACAACAAAAAAAAAACCCAACAACAAAAAAGACCAACAACAACAAACACCCCAACAACAAATACCCCAACAACAACAAACAACCAAAAAACTCAACACAAAAACCCCAACTACAACAAACAAAAAAGACCCCCAACAACAAAAAAGACCCCCCAACAACAAAAAAGAACCCACAACAACAAAAAAGACCCCCAACAACAAAAAAAAAATCCAAGCACAAAAAAAACCCAACAACCAAAAACACCACAACAAAAAAAAAACCCAACAACAACAAAAAAAACCAACTACCAAAAGACCCCCAACAACAACAAAAAACACCAATCAAAAAAACCCACCCACAACACAACAAAAAAAGAAAAAACAAGCAAAGAAAAAAGGCAAAACAACAAATCAGAACTCAAAAAGCCCTCGAACACAGTGTGTTTTCCACTCTGCACTTGAAAGCCAGACAGATGCAAGATGTCCTGCCCACATCCCCAAAGTAAAAGAAACAAATGAGCTTTATAACTCTTTATAAGGCCATTATAACTCTGTGAGGTGCTTTGAAAATCTTAGCAACAAGATACACTTTTTAATGTGGCACTATCAAGTCGATTTTGAGTCAGACCGCTCCTATTAGGTTTTAGACCAAGAAAAATATTGCATGGCTTTTGTTTTCATTCCAGTGGCAATGCATCTAAATCAGTAACTTGAGCTTCCATTCTCTACTGCACCAAGCAAAACAAACCTAACAAATTCCATTGCCCAAACAAAGAAATATTCAAAAGGTACATAAACAATATCACTTATTAATAGTAATTTGGATCATAGAAATCACTCAGGTTTTATCTACAAATAACTACTTGTGACAGTATTCATCTGCACTAGAATACTTTGTCTGAACCCTTATCTTAAACTGGAAGCATCTTACTCTGATCAAAGTACATTTAGTAACACATGAAGTAGTATTGAATGCAAATATCATGTATTTCATTAGAAAAATTGACCATAAAAATGTAAAAGGTTTTGGAGTCACTAGGCTAACCGAAAAAAAAAAAACAAACAAACTTTTGAGTTTTAACTGCCAGTTATCTAAGGATAGTTCCACTGAGAGCCTGGAGTGTTCTAAGTAGAATGCCAATACACTAATAAATAACTCTAGTTATATTTGGAACTTTTTTGGCATTGTTTTAAAGGCACACAAGGCTATTAGGGAGCATAAACAAACTCGCATAGCTATATTATGACGTGACTATTCTGTCTGGCAACACGTTTTCACATGAATTCTATCTTGCAATAACAGTACCTTAAAGAATTTCCAAGGTCCGTAAAAGACGGAGGTTTTTTTGTTGTTTGTTTGGTTGTTTTTTTCCATGTCTCAGTGTCCTCGTAGGCCTAAATAGGCCAAAATAGGCTTATCCATGTCCTGCCTTGCCCAGAGATGTTTTTCTGCTCTCCCTCCTTCTGTTTTGGGGAGAAGCAACAGCAGGAAACAGGACAAAGAACCTGGAGCCACTGAGTCTGAGGACTGTGGCTTGCCCAGACTTGTTTCGCATCCTGCAGAAAACAAGGTACACAGCTTGCCTTGTGCAAGGCTGTGCTCTGCCCTAAAAAGGGTAAAGCAAGCCTATGGCTTCACCTGATATGGTCAGGCTTGGCTAACTGCCATTCTGATTGGCTATTCTGTGTCCAAAGGCACATTAGTCTCGGGCTGGATGGATAAAAGGAGATGAGCAGGGAGCACAATCTGTGCTCTGCCATTGTATCTGCTCTCTATCTGTGCTCCTACTGCCTTACATCCTGAACTGCCTGCAAACTGCCTGCCAAGAGCTTACCAGGAACAGGCTCTAAATGCCTGCAGGCACTCAGCCTGCACAGCCAGCGTGACACCGTGCTGAGACTGCACATGGCATTGCATCCTGCCTGCACCTGAAAGCCTCCTGCCAAGACAGCAAGTCCTGGAGGTACACAGATCATCCAGAGGAGATCAGGACCAGGTCAGAGATGTCTGCCTCCTTTCCCCAGCAGCTCGGGAACAACCAGAAGTCTCAGTGGATGACAAGAATCCCCTGAAAGCCTTTGGGTACTGTCTGAAGCTGTAGCCAGCCCTGCCAGTCAGGAGATCATTTTGTGAGTGAATCCTTCAAGCCTCTTGTAACTCACCATTGCCTTCTGCCATCAGCAGAAAGGAGCTCCTTGAGGCCCTCTAGTGGGCAAGCGGAGTATTGACCGCAAGCGCTGCACTGCCCGCAGCAACCTTCTCTGCCAGTTCAGTTGAGTTCCATTCATGTTAGATATTATCAGTAGTTATTGCTAGAGCCTGTTCTAACCTGTATAAAGTTTCCGTGACTGATGCAAAGAACCAATTGTTATTAAAATTAGTGATGGCGGTGGTGAGAGTTCTGAATATTGAATATTAATAAACTATTAATTTTTGAAAATATAATCTGACATTAATTAATTACCCCTCCACTACACTCAGTCATAACTGCAACTTGGAGAGGGACCTGGGGATATTGCTTGACAGTCAACTGAACACAAGTCAGCGTGGCCAAGAAAGCCAATGGCATCCTGGTTTGTATTAGGAACGTGGTGGTCAGCAGGAATGGGGATGCAACCACGTCCCTGTACCCAGCACTGGTGAGGCCACACCTCTAGTACTGTGTTCAGTTCTGGGTCCCTTACTACAAAAAAGGGCACTGAGGTGCTGGAGCATGTCCAGAGAAGGGCAATAAGGCTCATGAAGAGCCTGGAGCACATGGCCTAGGAGGAGCATCTGAGGGAGTAGAGTGAAGTCTCTCATCTTCTTGGACTCACTGAATTGCAAGACTGAACAGACCAGAATCTTCCTTCAGTTACTGGGAAATCTACAGTATGCCTACATCACAGAATTTATTGAGCTCAATATAATTGTTTCCCTGCTAGTTCAAAACACACATGAACAAAGAGCTGTGCTGCCCCATCATGCCACAAGGGCAGGAACGAGTAGCAGGACTGTAAGAAGCCAACATTGCCATGAAAGAAAAAAACGGGGAAAACCAAACCAAACCCAAACAAAACAAAACCTGAGGAGTGCAACTTGAGCACACTCCTCCTTAGAAGTTAACTTGCAAAGGTCAAAACCTTGATAATGGATAAACAGTTCTCGACTTCCCTGTTGCAGTGGTTTCAATGTATATGAAACGGTGAAACACTAAGTTGTGCCAGTTACACCAATATTGACAGAGTCACAGAATTGTCAGGCTTGGAAGGCAACCTCAAGGATCATCCAGTTCCAACCCCCTGCCATGGGCAGGGACATCTCACACTAGGTAAGGTTGCTCAGAGCCACATCCGGCCTGGCCTTAAAACATCCAGGGATGAGGCTTCCAGCACCTCCCTGGGTAACCTGTTCCAGTGTCTCATCACCCTTAAGGTAAAGGTAGATCTAAATCTCCCCTCCTCTACCTCAGATCCATTGCCTCCAATCCTACCTAACACCCTAAAAAGACCCTCCCCAGCTTTCTTGAAGCCCCCTTCAGATACTGGAAGGCCACAATAAGGTCTCCTTGGAGCCTTCTTGTCTCCAATCTGAACAACCCCAACTCTCAGTCTGTCCTCATAGGAGAGCTGCTCCAGCCCTCTGATCACCCTCATGGCCCTTCTCTGGACACACTGCAGCACATCCAGATCTTTCTTGTAATAGGGGCTCCAGAACTGGACACAGTAGTCCAGGTGGGGTCTCATAAGAGTGGTGTAGAGGGGGAGAATCACCTCTCTCGACCTGCTGGCCACACTTCCCTTGATGCAACCCAGGATACTGTTGACCTTCTGGTCCTGCAAGTGCACACTGGTGGCTCATATTGAGCTTCTCATCCACCAGCACCCCCAAGTCCTTTTCTTCAGAGCTGCTCTCAAGCCTGGTGATCTTGGCATCACACAATTTCAAAATAACTGTGAAATGTGAGACTGAAGTTCTTTTCACACTTTTGTCTTGTGAGTGACCAGTAGCAGAAGAACAGGGCAGAGAGGAAATCCCATAAAGCAAGACAGGGGCATTCCCTGAAAACCTCTGCAGCAATGTCAAAAGCATCAGAGCCAAGTCATGCTTGCATATTTATTCCTATTTCCTCCACTAAGCACTTCCTTCAGCTGCAAGAAATATCTGTTCAAATTCCTCTCCTGTCTTTTTTTTTTTTTTTTTGAGGTCATGGAAATCTGTTGTATCTGCAATACACACTTAAAAGCACACCAAATCAGTGCTTTGGTGAAGAATTTGTATAACAGATAGGGTCTGAGGAGAGCACGAGTCTCATCAGAAAAGTGAAAATGCTAGAATAAATATATTCAAATTATATAAACTAAATAAAGTAAACATGAGGAGGATATGTATAATAGTGTAGAGCAATCTGCTGTTCACTCATGGACTAACTAAACCTATGTAACCAAGTATTTCATGCATTTTCAGTACTAAATAACCTCTAGAGAGGACTTGAGCAGCCTTAACAAAATAAAACATACACTAGACACAAGGTGTTTTTTCTGCAGGCTCAATGCCAAGGTGTCTCACCTTCCACATCTGTTGCATTTTGCTGCTTCAGTATTGCAAACCTAAGCTAGCCACCATCCATCATGTAACTTCAAATTCAACAAAAACATTGGGAGACTTTATAAAAAGATACACCCATCTAAGTTTTTGTGGGATCAGGCCATTGGCAGGTCATGAGTTTTGAAATGTGGGTCAGAGAACGCCAGATAAGCACAAAAACATTAATTTTAGCAAGCTATTAAATAGGTATTTTTAATACTACTACTACTAATAATAATAATAATGAAGGGAAAGAAGACGGGAGGGAGAGGAGAAGAACAAGCACAAGGAGAAGAAATAAAGAGGCTCAGTTTAGTTTCTTAACTTTCACGTTTTTGGTACTAAAGGATGACAGTCTGCAAACAAGTGACAGCAGAAAGAAACAAACATTCACATCTGAAGAATATCTTTTCCATTTTCCTTTCCTTTTGTTTTTGTTTTTGGTTTTTTTGGGTCCCTTTTTATTTTTCCCGTGTCCTCCCGGGACTGGGAGCGAGGCGAGGGAGGCGGCGGTGGGAGGAACCCTCCTGCCAGCCTCGCTGAGCAGCACAGGCGCCCGGCAGGCCGCCCGCGGGAAGTTTGTGCATAGGGGTACAAGACCGGGCGCGGGGGGAGGAGGACGAGGGCGGGGAACGGAGGGGACGAGTAGAAGGAAGGCGGAGACGCAAAGGAAGTCTCCTGTCAGAGAAACTCCCGATTCTGCTGCGAGTCGCAGTACCTACCGGGCGGGCTGGCTGGCTGGCTGGCTGGCGGGGCGGGGAGAGCCCCCGGTGGCAGGGCGGGTGCGAGGCGGCGTTGCCGGAGGGGCTGCGCCTTGGCCCCGGCCGCTTATAAGGAAATGCAGGGGACGGGGCGCGGCCTGGCGGCGGCATGGCCGAAGTAAAGCTGGCCGTGCTGGGGGGTAGCGGAGCCGGCAAGTCGGGTAAGGGGACGAAGGGGGTGACGGCGGTACCGGCACCGTAGCTCCGTACGATGATTGTTCCTTGCCTTTGGTGAGGAGGGGGACGTGGGGCGGCCGGCAGGAACCTCACTAAATCTGGCCTCTGTTTGTGTCCTTCAGCGCTGGCTGTGCGGTACCTGACCAGGCGCTTCATCGGCGAGTACGCGTCCAACGCCGGTGAGCTTCGCTTCGGGCAAGGGGCGGCGGGAGCGGGCCCGCGTCGGGCCCTGGGGAGGGGGCGGCGGCAGCAGGGCTGCTGTGGGGCCAGGGGCAGCTGCCGCCGTGCGGGGCCTCCTCGGGGCTGGGCGCACCGCCCGGACAACGCAGTTCGTATATTCGAACAAGAAACGGGGAGGAAATGGAGTTTGCGAGAGCTTTCCCGAAAGGTTTGTGCTCTCGCCTGTTTCTCTGTGCGAGCCCGCGCTAGGCTCTGAGGGGAGCCGGCGGGGCAGGTCTCGGCGGAAGGCTCAGGCACAGCTCCGGGAGTGCTGCGGAGCACGGCGCTGGGCAGGTGTGCGCGCACCTGGGGCCGCGCGGGGAGGAGGGAGAAAGAGTCCCGTGCGCGAAGCAGGGGTGGATGACAGTAAACCCGATCAGAGAGGGGTAAAGAAATACGGAGTGAGAAAAGCCCCAAACCGAGCACAGCTCGCCTCTCCTGTTAAGTATTTCGTCCTCAGCTCTGGAGGAGCAGAGAGGTTAAACCTGCTTCAGGTGCTGCTGGTTAAAGCCTAATGCCAAGCCCCCTGCGTTTGCAGGACTGTGCTCGTTTGAGGAAAGCCTTGTCATGCCGAGCATAGATTTTCTCATTCGTACCAGAGCAAGTATCTTGATGCTTATGACACTTTCGAGATCTCGGAGTGTGGCAAAGCAGGACTTGGATCTTTCACATCCTGGCTAGAAGCATTATGTAACTGGTACACAGCGTTTGCAGTGTGTCACTGCAGCTAACAGATGAGGAGTTCCAAAACTTCACAACCAACAGAGATGGCATCTACCTCATTTTCCCTGATTTAGTGGAGGGCTCTTTCTAAAAAAACTTTCTACAAAACTCGAGAGTAGCTTCCCACAATCCATGAATAAAAAGGTACTAAGCTGGATCACACTGAAATTAATAATAAATTCTGAAATTAAAAATAAAAGATAAAAATGTAAAAGATAAAAAAAAAAAATTAAATCTAAAAATATTTCTAAAAATTAAAAAATATAAAAAATAAAATTATAAAACAAAAATATAACTTTTTTTAATATAACAAAATAAAAATATAACAAAAATTATTAAAAAAAAGAATATTTTAAAATATATAAAAATATAAATATAAAAATATTAAAATATTAAATTAAAGAATGAAGATATTAAAACAAAGATAAGAAAATATATTAAAAATTAATTTTAAAAAATGAAAATAATAAAAATTAACTTACACTGTAAGTAGAGTAGTACAAAAGTGCTCAACTAGTACTTACCACTATACCATTAAACAGACAGTTTGTGTCCTAGATGGCTTATCTAGTTCTCTGCTATCAGATGAGTTACGTGGTATGCTCTGTGCTGCATGTGTGTTTTTAAGCCACCTGTAATTAAAAACAAGCTTCTGAGTTCTGAGCCTCCTGCAAATCTCAGGCCAGGCTTATCAAATCTCCAGCCCAGTGTTTTTGGAAGATAACTTTAGTGAGATCATTTCATAGTTAGTGAAGTCAGAGTATTAAAAATTTGCCTAATTATGGCAACCACTAAAGAGCTGCAGATTTTATACCTCAAGATGCTTTGGGACTGGTAGGTCTTTAGATGAGTTCTTAAGATGTGCACAAAGAATGCTTAAGATGAACACGGTACCAAACTGAACATGCTGAGTTCCAGGGCAAGGGAGGTAATTTTCCCCTTTGCTCTCCTTTCGTCAGACCCCATCTGGAGTACTCCGTACAGTTCTGGAGCCCCCAGCACAGGAAGGACGTGGAAGTGTTGGAGTAGGTCTAGAAGAAGGCCACGAAGATGCTCAGAGGGCTGCAGCAGATCTGCTGTGAGGACAGGCTGAGAGAGTTTGGGCTCTGCAGCCTGGAGAAGAGAAGGCTTCCAGGAGACCTTAGAGTAGCCTTCCAGGATCTGAAGGGTGCCTACAGGAAGGCTGGGGAGGGACTATTGACAAGGTCTTGCAGTGCCAGGACAAGGGGAAATGGGTTTGAAGTGGTAGAGGGGAAATTTAGACTGGATGTTAGGAGGAAGTTGTTTGCAGTGAGGGTGGTGAGACTGGCAGAGGTTGCCCAGGGAGGTTGTGGCTGCTCCCTCCTTGGAAGTGTTCAAAGGCAGGTTGGACTAGGCCTTGAGTGACCTGTGCTAGTGGGAGGTGTCCCTGCCTATGGCAGGGGTTTGGAGCTAGATGATCTTTGAGGTCCCTTCCAACCTTACCATTCTATGATTCTGTGATTATGGTTTGATGCCAATACCAGTTCTTGTCTCTCCAGTAACTGAGAAATTGTAGTGTAGACAGCCTGTTGATAAAGTAGTGCCATGAACAGTGTTGGTTACACTTGCTTAGAACAACCAACCTGCTGGTTAAAATAGGGATGGCCTTTCTGAAGTAGAGTTTTTAGGATTGCTAATGCTGATGGAAATCCTAAATCTGAGAACTGATGCTACAGAAATATTTTAGGTTTTAGTATTTACAGGATCACATCCTTAGACTATTGATTTAATGCTAGCTTTGCAATTACACCTCTGGCATCTGTGTAGTGTGAGGGCTACGGCACCAGGTTTCATTGTAAATAAACATTATTACCAAATTATGACTTTTGTGCAGAATCAAAGATTGCATGCAGACTGACTGAATAGTTTCATAATCCTGAGCCTTGGTATTGCATCAAACTGAGTAGTCATCAGTATTGAGCTGATTCTGAGCATTGGGCATCCCCTTTACCTCTGCTTTGGAAAACTCAGGTGTAAAAGTATTCATTGCACCAACACTTCAATGGGAACACCACAGCTGGCCAACCTAGGGGGCTGTGCAACTCAAGTTTTTTGTAGTGTTTAAAAATAAAATTAACAGAAACAAACACTCCAAAGTAATTCACAAACAAACCTCCCAACAGCAAAACAAAAAAAAAACACAAACCAAAACAGAAAAAAAGCATCACCACAATAAAAAACCCCCATAAAACTACAACAGAACCAAAAACCATGGCCTCCTTTCTACCTCCAGAAAATTCAGAACACAAGCAGACAAAAAAACAACACTGAAGGACCTTTGGCCACCATTTGACTTCCATCCCCTGTCACTAATGCTGGTTTTCTCTGGTTACCATGTATTTTTCAGAATGCATCTACACTAAACGCCTATGCCTGGATGGGAGGCAGATAAACTTGGAAATTTATGACCCTTGTTCACAGGTAAGAATTTTAGGGGGCAAAGAAAGGCTCTTTTTCATTCTAAGTGTGTCATGGTAAAAAGATTTAGGGAGTTTTATCTTTAACTTTTTATCTTTGGAATTTGTGCTTAGTGGTTTTGTTTTGTTTTTTTTTCTTTTTAAGCCTGAAATTTTGTGATTGCTGTTGTTCAGAACTGCTGAGTACTTTTCCATTTCTTCATTGCTTAAATTTTATCCAAATGTTTTTGCATTTTGGAATATTACTAAGAAACAACTTTCTTCACTTCTGCCTTGTGTAGGTCAATATGGACATAAGTTACAGGACTGTATGCAGTTTTCTCAAATACTCTAAATGTATGAAATTCAGTATATAAAGCAGCCAGCTTATTAAATGCCTGCAGAAATGTTCAAAGTAGACAGGCCTGGGAGTAAGACTTGCATTTGCAGAACAGATCCAAGGAAAGCCATAATGCAGGCTTGACAGCTGAACTTTGATCACAATAAACCACTTTGGAATAAAGATTTCTGTATTAATTTCTTGCCTGCTGTTACAGGAATAGAGATTTTTAGGTACTGTGTTACACATGTAGACCTATGTTCATCTGCCTAATCACATTAGGTCACAAGGTCCCCTTTTGGGCAGCAACTAGGACACTGAATGCTAATGCTGAAGTGAAAATGTCTGACCTATACTTTAAGGACTTTAAAACTTAACCCAGAAATGAACCGCCCAGCAAATCTACCTTCCTAGGTACAAGCAGTAGCAGTGCTTGTCCCAGAGCAGTGGGGATCCTGAAATAGCCACTATGTCATGTAACTGAGGATTCCTCCCTTCCCATACAATCTGTTAGAAGCTACTGTTCTGTGGACTTGCTTCCACATACCTCAGACTACTTTCCTAAGTCCATCTATACCTTCTGTTTAGTGCCATATTCAATTCTGTGGCTTGTGAGCAATTCTTTTTTTTAAGATACGTGAAACACTGTTAAGGTAAAGCAGATTAGATTATAAATTAAGACTTTGGTTGTTACAGTTTAGGCAGCATTTTGCTTCTCATGAGACCTGAGATCAGCTGTGTTGAGGAGAATTCCTCTTGCTAGCACTCTGAGCTGCCTAGTACCAGTTGTTCCTTAAGAACAAGGCCTAACTTTATGCTGCTGCTTTCCTGGTGATGACTTAGTGCTTGCAGAGGAGTAGGTAATGAGTGATGGTGGTGGTACTGCCTTTTGTTTGAAAGAAGTGGTGATTTTGGAAAGAGATGGATGAGAAACAAGTCCTGTGTCCCATGGGAGGTGGAGGAAAAAAGGCAGGTCCCAAGAGGAAGCCAGGCTGGAGAAGGAAGAGTTGTCATTTTTGAGTTTGCTTCCTGAAATCTTTATGCTTTCACAGTTTTCCCTTTAGTAGTTGGATCCCTGTTCTGCAAAGCTCACCAGCCCTTCACCTGTGTGGGAAGCAGCTGTGACATGCACAGGTCACCTTCCTTTGCCCTAAACCTGCTGCATAGTCACCACAGCATTAAAAAAAAAAAAAAAAAAAAAAAAAGGTTGTACTAAAGGTACTGAAGTCTTCAAGTAGTTTACAGATTCACAGACTGCACTGAGTTGTCAGGTCCCCTCAAACATCATCTTGTCTAACATCCCTGCAGTGAGCAGGGACACATCCAACTAGATCACGCTGCCCAGGGCTACTTTTGAGTCTGATCTTGAATGTTTCCAGGGACGAGGCCTCAACCACATCCCTGGGGAGCCTGTTCCAGTAGTTCTGGAAACTTGTTTCATCACGTGTTTTTCATGAATCCCCTTTCACTGCCAATGTTCAGTTACTATCCCTTGTGGAAAG
This sequence comes from Ramphastos sulfuratus, assembly GCA_013399055.1. Taxonomy (NCBI): domain Eukaryota; kingdom Metazoa; phylum Chordata; class Aves; order Piciformes; family Ramphastidae; genus Ramphastos; species Ramphastos sulfuratus. The sequence goes on along the minus strand of WBNM01021229.1, from coordinate 1,860 downwards.
CTACAACCTTCCCAGTCCAGCTGTTTGCAGTGCTGCCTTGACACTGCACAACTCAAGGCAACTAGGGTGGCATGGCAGTGGAGATGATCTTTTCCAAGTTGCAAAAATGATAAACTAGTGAGGGAACTACTTAGTCCTCAAACTTCTGTTCCTTGTAGGTCTTCTATGGAGCAAAAGTATTTTAGCCTACCTAGGACTACATGGTCTTCCTAGCTGCTACTGTCTGCAGGAATCAACCAATTTGAAATAGTTTTTAAAATTACATTCTGTAGCTCAGTTGGAGGACTTGCAGCTGTTGCTTTCTAGAAATCACAAGTGTGACAGTTTATTGGAGTGAAGGGATTAGTATAACCTCATTATGACTTGAGTGATTTGTCACTAGCTTTAATAAAGTCAACTGCAGATTGAAAGACTTTTTTTTGCCTGGCTTTCCTTAGAAGTTTATCCTATAGGGAAGTACTATTTCAGNACCTGCACACAGGACTGCAGATGGGGTCTGAGGAGAGCAGAGTAAAGGGGCACAATCCCCTCCCTTGCCCTGCTGCCCACACTGCTCTCGCTGCAGCCCAGGACTCGGTTGGCTGGCTGGGCTGCATGCGTAGCTTCACGCTGCATGCTTCATGCACAGCTGCATGCTTTGCATGAACAATGCAAAGAAGCAATAAAACAAATGAAGTATCAAATAAAATAATAAAGGCTAGTGTGGTCAGAACATTAGGAACAGGCAAAAAGAGCTGTAACCAGAAACTGCAGAAATATTGATCAGTCCTGTATGTTTCATTCTCTTGTAACTGCAGAATGTTCAGCATAAGCAATGGCTGCACAGGTTATGCAGTGTTACTGTTTGAAGTGTAAATTTTCCATAATGAATTTGTCAGTGATCCAAAATGCCATCTGTAGTGATGATTATTTATTAAGCTTCTGGAGCAGGGTTCACCTGAATTCAGTGCCAACACCTACACCTATTAATACCTTCTGTAATAAAAGATGCAACATCCTCACGTTCACAGGGACAAAGACAAAGCTCTGAAGTGACAACAGTAACATTCTTTTTGCATGTGCATTTGAACTTCTTTCAGCCACAGCGGGGGAAGCTCTGCCTCACAGACAAGCTCCAGTGGGCTGATGGATTTATTATTGTTTACGACATCAGTGACAGAGCATCATTTGCATTTGCAAAAGCATTGCTGTACAGGATCCGAGAGTCTCACATAGGAGCTTGTAAAAAGTAAGTGGCAATTTTTTTTTCCCCCTCAACAAACATACAAGAAGCTGGGATCACTTTTGTGAGCTGTAAGCATCCTAGCATCAATTAAAATTCAGCAGCATCCAAGTGGCATAACAAAATACCAGCAATAAGGTACCTGAAGGTAAACTGTGTTGCAGATTGCAGTCTGTTTCACTGTGTCCCAAGCCAAGTACATCAGGACTTGTTTTCTTACATCTCACAGCACTACTATTTAAATAATTGCCATAAATCTATCTGCTGTGATTTACGTGGGTAAAAAGCTGTCATAGTTTGTGCTTTTACACTCCCACTCTCTTACCATTTGAGATGCCAGTTTGGGGGTTGAAGAAAGCATTTTCCACAATAAATGAGTCTAATACCCTGAATGTCTCCAAAACTGCCTTCAGCGGTGACCCCAATGTTACCTGTGCACGTGGGTGACCGTATGGTAAGAAACAAACTACTTAATTTCATAAAGAACCACCAGAATGACAAGTCTGAGTACCTGTGGTGTGCATTCCTGCTTCCCTCAGCTGTGGTGCTGTCTAAATAAAGGAGAACAAAATAATAGATTCATAGAATGGCTTAGAAGCCTAGAATGGCTTAGGCTGGAAAATTATAGAATCATAGAA